>CAJVPS010002981.1:0-11082 GCA_910591765.1 Ambispora leptoticha
TTATTATGATAATAAGCTTTTAAATTATATTTTTCAAATAATTCAATCCATTTCAAGCTGGGATAGCAGATTCTTTTATATATTTTTCAAATATATAAATTATTATAGTATTACTAGCTAATATACAAGATATATTTAAAATACTATAGTATAAATAATTATGAATAGATTATGTCAAAGTATATTAAAAGATGTCAAAGAATATTAAAGAATATTAGAGTACATAAAAGAATATTAAAAGATATGAAAAGATATGAGAAGATATAGAAAGATATAAGAAGATATAGAAAAATATAAGAAGATATGAAAGAATGTTGAAGAATATTAAAGAATAAGAAAAGATATTTGAGAACATCATTCAAGTATAATTATTCCACCAAAATAAAAAATAATCTTTCACTATATTATTCTATTATGTATATGAATATTGTATTATAAATAATAATAAAATATAGATCCCAAATATTAAATAAAATATAATATTTAAAAATAGAAATGTGATAATAAATATAGTAATAAATAATATAAAAACAGGGATAATTATAAAATAAATAAAAATTATAATAAAATATAATTTTACATAACTAAGAAAAGATTAAGAAATTAAGAAATTTTATGTCACTATAGTAATAATATAATACTGCATTATAAAAATTATCTTATCTTATCAAGAAGTTACATAATATATTTGAGCTATTTTAGTTATAGATAGTTTTCTTAGTAAAATTTCTCTTTTCTCTTTCTACTAATTTAGCTAGTATATTACTATATTTATATAATTTATTTATAATTATTTATTTTTTAATTTATTTATTAATAAGTATCTTCTGAAGATATTATTATATAAGTATTATTTATTATTAATTTTTATTTATTATATTATTAAATTCTATATAATATTAAATTATTATTTAAAGATACTATTTCTGTTTTGTATTTTTAATAATTATATAATAACAAATAAAGAATAAGTTTTAAATATAATAATCTTATTATTCTTGAATTAGTTTTCTATATAAATTTTATTTCAAATTACATTATCATATATCTTAAATTTTTTATATGAATTTTTCTAATATATTTTATAATATAACTAGAAAAATTATAATTTTAATAGTAATAAAAAAGATAAATACTATATATATACATATATATATATATATACTTAATATTAACTTCTCTCTTTCTATATACTTTCTTATTTATACTTAAATATTATATATTTGTATATATATATATATATTTATTTATTTATAATATCTGATTCTGGTCTCTCTAGTGAATAATTCTAATAATATCTTACTAATCTTACTAGTTTTATTCAATAATAATAATAATAATTTACCATCACTCTTAATAATAATGATAATAATAATAATGATCAATAAGTTAATAATAATAATTCTTTTCTATCAAGAATTTCACTTAAGATTTTTACATATAAAGGAGAACTATATAAAAATATTAATATTTAGATATTATAAATTACTAGAATACTTATCACTTAAGAAATTACTGATAAATAAACAAGAATTCTATATGTTAAAACTGAATTTAAGGATACTACTTTATACTGGTATCTAAATAAAGTATGTATTACTAGAGAATAAAATATCTTTACTAATTAAAATAATTTTGTTTCTGAAGTTCATAATGTATTTTAATTACCTAATTATTAATAATATCTTTATTATCAACTTTATTAACTTTATCAAATTGATATTATATAGAGATATAGTACTAAGTTCAGAAATATTATAGAATAAATTAAAGAAATGAAAGAATTAAATCAAGTCATATATTTTATCAATAGTCTCAAATCTGTAACTAAAATAGAAATAATATATCAAGTATCAGAAACTTTTGATAATATCTAGAAACTTGCAATTTATTATAATATAGTTATATTTAATATTGGTTATTCTCTTAAAAGTGATAATAATCATAATCAAAAATATAAAAGAAATCAGAATTCTTCTTATAATAATATATATAATAATATTAATTTCATATCTATGAAACTAAATTATATTAAAAATTCTTATCAATCTAATAATAGTAATAGTAATAATAATAATAATAATTATGACAGAAATAATAATAATTATAATTATTATAACTATGACAAATTGAATTATTTTATCAAGAATTATTACTTAAAAAAAAGATTAAAGTAAATAATATTAAAGATAATAATAATATAATTATTACACAAAATAATAATATTAAATTTACTTATCTTGAGAATAATTATGAGAAACTTTTAAAATTTAAATAAAAAGTCTGCTTGAATTTTACTTGATAGTAGAGCATCACATAATTTTATTAATAAAGTATATATCTAAAATAATTAACTATAAATATATAACATGAACTTAATTATTATAGAACTTATTGATAATTATAAAAAGAAAGTCAATTCATCTATAATAATCAAGAAATTAAAGTTAGATATTTATTATATATCTGATATTAATATATAAGTTCTTAATATTCAATATTATAATCTTATACTTGATAAATTATGACTTTATTATATTAATCTTATTATTAATTAGTATAGTAATTCCATGATATTTAATTATAATAATAAAATAATTAAGATTAATACTAGTAAAATAAACTTATATCTAATTATAATTTATTTTATATTTCTTAATAATAATTTATTGAAATTCTACTTGATATTAAGTTATTTATAATCTGTATTATAATTAAAGAAATATATCAAGAAGTATTAACTTTTCATAAAGTTATCTAACTAATCAAAAATTTTGCTAATATATTTCCTAACTTATTTTCTAATAAACTACTATCAAAATATACTATAAATTATATTATTAATTTAATATCTAATTCTGAATTGCTATCTTGTTTTACATACCATTATCTTATATTAAAATAAATAAACTAAAGAAATAACTATCTAAATTATTTAGCAAAGATTTTATTTGTTCAAGTCTTTTGTTATTTGAAGTATTTGTCTTATTTATATATAAAAAAAGAAACTCTTTAACTTTGTATAGATTATTATATCTTAAATAAAATTACAATTAAAAATTACTATTTTTTATCTCATATTAATAAATTAATAGGTTACTTAGCTAGAACATAATGCTTTTCTAAATTAGATCTCTACTTTAGATATTATCAAATTAGAATCAAGAAAGAAGATATTTATAAAACTATATTTAGAATAAGATATGATTACTATAAATTTTTTATACTACCATTTAGTCTTACTAATATATTCATAATTTTTATAAATAATATTTTTCATAACTATTTGGATAAATTTATTATTATTTATCTGGATAATATTCTTGTATTCAGTAATACTAAAGAAGAATATCTTAATTATTTTCATATTATTTTTTTTAAACTTTATGAATACAAACTTTATACTAAATTCAAAAAATATAAACTTATAAAATAATATATTAAATACTTAAATTATTTTATTTTAAATCAAGAAATCTTAGTAAATTAATACAAAATTACTACTATTTATAACTGATCTCAACCAATTAATATTTTTAAGCTTTAGTTATTTCTAAATCTTGTTAGTTATTATAGAAAATTTATCAAAGAATTTTTTATAATTATCTTATCACTTATAATCTTACTTTACAAAAATTATGAGTATATTTGGAATGAACCTGAATAAAAAATATTTAATAATTTAAAATAATATTTAATTATTATGTTTATCTTAATTTTGCCAGATTTTAAATTACTTTTTACAATAATAACTGATATATTTACATTTACTATAGAAGTCATTCTTAGTTAAAATTATAAAAAAGAAATCAATTTGTTATCTATGAGTTATGTAAATTATCATTTGCTAAGCAAAACTATCCTATATATAAAAAGAAACTTCTCATTATTATACATACTATTTATTTTTAAAAATCATATTTAAAAGATTAATACTTTATTATCAATACTGATCATATATTTCTTGAATATATTAAATTATAGTATAATCTTTCTAAATATTAAGCTCATTGACTAGAAATCTTACAAGCTAATAATTTTATTATTAAGTATAAATCAGAAAAAAAATATTATTGCTAATACTTTTATAAAATTATTTTGTTAATAGTTATAAACAAAATAAAATATGATATAAACAGTTTTAATTTTATAACTTATAATTATTTTTATTATTTAAAAGTATTCAGAACTAAGATAAAAATACAGAATAAAAAGATCTTATTTATAGTGAAAGAAATAATACAAAAGTGAATAAATTAATAATAAAATCTATTTTAAAATATATATGAGTTGAACAGAATTAATTAATTTAATTTGCATTTTCAGAGGACAATTAATTATAATCTAATAATTAATAATATAATAAATAATAATATAAATAATAATAAATAAGAATGAATAAGAAAATAAAAAATTAATAAAAAAAATAATTAATTAAAAATATTAATAATCTAAATTAGTAAAATATATATAGTAATATCTATATGACAATATGTTAAATCTAAGATATTAAATATATAATAATTATCTATGTATCCAGTATAAAATTAATCTTCTTAAAAATATAATACAAAGCTAATTTATTATATAGATAGTATAAAAATAAAGATTTAAATTAAAAAAATCTAAAAGAAAGATAATTTAATCAAAATTATTATAACTTTATCTCATTAACCACAAGTAAATAATATAATTATAATTTCTATATAACTAATTAATAATAAAAAGTTACAATAAGAATATAAGAATGATAATTATTTCAAGAAAATTTGAATAATTTTACATAATTTTAAATCAGCTATACTAAAGTAATAATCAAGAACATGTTTTTTGAGTTAAAAAATAATAAATTCTATCTAAAAGATATAGAATAACTTGTTATATCCAAGAATAAATCTTTGAGAATGTGAATCTTAGAAGAATATCATGATATTTCTATTTCTAATTATCTTGAAATTAATAAAACTTATAAGTAATTATAATAATATTAATATTAATAAAAAATATTCAAGAATATTTATAAATATATTATCAGTTATGAAGAATATCAAAGGAATAATCAATTATCTATAGATCTTTTACAACTCTTAAAAATATTTGAATAGCACTAAAAACAAATTACTTTGAATTTTATTATATAATTATTTATAACTCATTAAAGATATAATATAATTTTAACTATTATAAATTATCTTACCAAATATATTTATTTTATTCTTACATATACTACTATTACTATATCTAAAGTTGTCAAACTCTTCTTTAATAATATCTTTAAATTATATAGATTATCTTATATTATAATTTCAAATTATAATACTAAATTTACTAGTCATTTCTGAAAACTATTATTTAAATAAATTAATATTAAATTAGCTATATTAACTATATTTACTCACAAACTAATGAACAAATTGAGAGGATAAATCATACTTTGAATGAAATATTAAGAATTTATTCTACTTATAATCAAGATTACTAAAATAAATATCTTGCTACTACTAAATTCACATATAATAATTCTATTTAAGCTTTTTCTGATTATATATTTTTTGTGATTAATATTTAATTATATCTTTAATACTTATCTTAGATAATAAAGTTACTGCTGCTAATAAATTTATTTAATATTGAAATAATATGATAAAAAATACAAAAGATCTCTTAATAAAAATACAGAATCATCAATTTAAATATGCTAATCAATATTATTATTATCAAAAATTTAAAATTAAAGATCAAGTCTTACTTTTAACTCATAATATTATTGATCTTATAAATAAATAATATCCTAATAAAAAGCTTATATAATCAAACCTCATTATACTGATATCTGTTAAATTAATAATTTCTATATAATGATGAAAAATACCACTCCCAAAATTTACATAAAAAAATTTCTCCATTATACTGATAAATCATAATAAATCCCGCTATAACCTTTATACTAATATATTAATACTATTTACTATTAGGTCTCATCCTGCTCTACTGATAATCATGTAATATTTACTAAATTAGAAATGATATCAAGCATTCTGATTGATTAATTTTCTGTATTTCATTAATTCTTGGTGTTAAATAGTTCTTTCTGCAAAATGTCTCAGCTTAACATGAAAAAAAATAGTAAACCTTTAGCAAAAAGACAACGAGTCATATTAACCCATGCATAAAAGAAAGAAATATGTACTTTACTATCTCAAAAGCCTGTTTCAAATCAAACTGATGTTGCAAATTAATATGGGATTAGACAAAATATTGTTTCAGATATTTGGAATAAACGAGACAGATAATTAGCTATTAATGATGATAAAATTTTATCAAAAAGAAAAAGAGAATGCAGACTATTATATCCTAAGGTTAAAGAGGTATTAATAATATGATTTACACATGCTGTTCATGATAATATCACTATTATTATAGATCTTCTTAAGCAAAAGACAACACATTTTGCTAGCCTTTTAGGGGTTGAGAAATTTGGTACTTCTAATGAATGGTTTGATCATTATAAGTCTAGATGCTGTATTTAATCTTATGTAAAATCAGAGGAGGGGAATAGTACTCTATTAGAGATAATAAACCAAGAGCGTATTAAGCTCTGTGAAGTACTTCACTCATATGATAAGCGTAATATTTTTAATTGTGATAAAACTGATTTGTATCTGAGTTTTCATATTTTCATATTTTTTATTTCTTCATCTGACATGTTTATTATATGTATTATAATATTATACTAGCAGTTAGAATCATTAAGAATGTTGGTGTTAAACCCTGTTATTAGTATCAAGAAATCAAAAAATTGTATAACTATTCTTCTTTGTTACAATGTATTAGGTACTGAGAAACTTAAATCTTTGCTTATATATCATTATCAGACTTTGCGATCCCTTAAGAAAATTAATAAGAACAAGTTATCTGTTGAATATTATTGGAACAAGATAACATGAATATAAGTCTCTATATGGGAAGACTATCTTAGAAAACTAAATCTTCAAATGCAGCATTAACAATGTCATATTCTTTTACTTATAGATAATACGCTAATACACATAATCCTGGAATCTAGTCAATTGACTAATATTACTATTCACTCTCTCCTCCTTAATACTACATCTCATTTATAACCATGTGATGCTGACATCATTAAATCCTTTAAGGCAAGTATGAAAGCTATTGATTTGTTATTTGAATTAAGTTAAAACTTTTACCCTGTGTAAGCACACTATCATCGATTACTTGTATAACATATTGTCAATTCATATGATCTTTCTTGTGAACTCAACTCAAATATTATTTCTATTAATATTCTTGATGCTATAACTTACTGCGCTGAGGTGTAGAGTGCTATTACAGAAACTACCATTAAGAATTATTGAAGAAAAATCAGCATTTTACCACCTGATAATGAGATATCAACTATTAATAAATTGAATATCAATGATGTTATAGAATTAGAAATGAACAATCTACAATCTTCTATTGATCATCTAGGCTAGGAAAACTTGATATTAGCAGAGCAATATATGAATATTGATGAAGAAATAGAAGGGAGAAATATAAATAATGATGAGATAGTATCTATGGTAAATCATTCTTTCTTAGAAGAGGAAGATGAAATTGAAGAACTGATCATTCATCCTACCATAAGTATTAAGTTTGCTTTAGAAAGCTTACATGTATTGTCTGACTTTCTTTCCAACCCACCCGCTGAGTTTGCTTATGATAGAAGCATACTTTTTAAAATTTGAAGCTTAAGAAGTGATTTGTTAGCTCACTCTATTTCAAAAAAAAAGCAAACATCTATTGATAATTTTATTCGCAACTATTAATCTATACAAATAAATAATAAAGCTTGCTAACATCTCTGATAATTAATATTTTATATATTATCAGTAGAAAAGAAAAATCCCTGATCTATCAATACTCTACTTCATTAATAAATTTTAGGTGGAATAAAAGTATTGGTATAATGAGATTTGACTGTATTTAAATATATTAGTTTTTTTACTATTCTTAAAGTAATCTTATCTGTCATATATAAATTAGATTTATCTTTATATATGAAAATTCATCCTATTTTTTATATTTTATTATTAAAACTATATAATTTTAATAATAATAAAGAATTTATTTATCTAATATCATCACAATCAATCATCATATCTAAAACTAATAAAGAAGAATTTGAATTTAAAGCTATCCTGAATACAAGAATTATTTATAATAAATTATAATATTTAGTTAAATAGCTAGATTATTCTCTATATAACTCTACTTAAGAATCTTTAAAAAATCTTTGTAATATTATGAAACTTGTAAAATCTTTTGAATCAAAGTATTAATAAGAATATTAATTCTTAAGAGAAAGATAATATAACAAATTATATTTTCTTTTACAGATCATTATTACATTATATATTGTATTATATATAATACTGTATTACAAAAATTATCTTATCTTATCAAGAAGTTATATAGTATATTTGAGTTATTTTAATTATAAATAGTTTTCTTGGTAGAATTTTTTTCTCTTGTTCTACTAATTTAACTAGTATATTATTATATTTATATAATTATATAATTTATTTATAATTATTTATTCTTTATTTATTTATTAATAAGCATCTTTCAGAGGTACTATTATATAAATATTATTTATTATTAATTTCTATTTATTATATTATTAATTCTATATAATATTAAATTATTATTTAAAAATATTATTTCTATTCTGTATTTTTAAGAACACATAATAATAAATAAAAAATAAGTTTTAAATATAATAATCTTATTGATCTTGAATTAGTTTTCTATATAAATTCTATTTTAAATTACATTATTATATATATATCTTGAATTTTCTGTATGAATTTTTCTAATATATTTTATAATATAACTAAAAAGATTATAGTATAATTTTATTAAATTGACATTTACTTGATTAAAGTTTTAGATCACTTTCTCTAAGCTTGTTAAATACTTATTTTAGATGTGTAAGATACTTTTCAAAAGTTTTTGAGAATATATTAATATTATCAAAATAAATAACTATAAACTTTTCAAGATAGGACTTGAATATTTTATTTATTAAGTATTAAAAAATAACTGATATATTATTCAATTCAAAAGATATAATATTGAATTCATATAAACTATTAATAGTAATAAAGACTATTTTCTTTCTATTTTCTGATTTTATTTCTACTTATTAATATTCAAAAACTAAATCAAGTATTAATAAGTATTTTACTTTATCAAATATATCAAGTAAGTTATTAATTTTAGATAGAGAAAATTGATCTCTTTTTATAACTTTATTTAATTAATGATAGTCTATACAGAATTATATTTCTAATTTTTTTCTTAACTACTATTACAAATGCAGATTATAAACTATCTGATGATGAGATAATATTTTATTAAAGTATTCTCTCAATTTCTTTTTCTATAAATTCTTTTTCAATAAGTGAACATTTATAATATGATTTTAAAACTATTAATTTTTCAATTTCTATATTAATTTTATATTAAATAATTATAGTTTTTCTAGATTTTTATTAAAAAGATCTTGATGTTTATCTAATAATTCTTGTAATTATTGTCTTTATTCTGATATTAGATCTATTTCATCAGAACTTTCTTCTTTACTATTTTGATAGAGCAGTTCTGATATTAGTTTTATCTGTTTATAATACTAATTATTTTTATTACATATATAGTATTCAGTTAATAAGTGATTATTAACATGAAAGTATTTATCTATACTAGTAGTTTTATTTTTTTTAATTCTTCAAATATTAAATAAAAGAATTTTTTTTACCAAGTTAAGTATAATGTTCTTTTACTTATAAGTCTAATACTATTATTCATTTATCTAGACTTTCTTGAATATTCAAAAATGATTGATCAATATTATTATCTTCTTTATATTTATTTTTACTTTTTTTTTATTAAAAATTTTTTTTCTTTGAATCTATCAGTTAAACTAAAATCTTGCTGATCTCTTTCTGAATTATCAGATTCTTTACAAGTTAATACTAACTGAATTTTTATAATTTTTACTAGTGATAAAAATATTACTTATATTATTTTTTTATTAGATTATATAATATATAATTAACTAGAATTATTATAAATCAATATTTTAATATTTTTAATATATTTAGCATTTATAATTCTAGCTTTTACTTATTATTTCTTTATAAGCTAAAGAAGATCTAAAAGTAAGTTGACAAAATATTTCTTTTGATACTTTAATTATAATATATAAATCTATTAATTTAGTTTCTTATAATAAAATAACAAGATTTTCTAATTCTAAATACCTTAAATCAAGGTTAGTATCTGTTTCATAAGTACATTCTGATATTTTTTTTTGCTATTATTATCAAAGACTTTAAGTTCTACTTCTTCATTAATATTATATAAATTATTTTCTTTTTTAATTTTATAATACTTTTCTAAATATATAATAAATATTTTAATTTGATTCTTCTAATTTTCAAATATTAATATGTTTTTGATTTAATTTATAACTATTTTATAAGTATAAGTCTAGTTATTTTCTAGTATGAGATCATAATTACTATTTATGATTACTAATACTTTAATCTTGATTAATTCAATTTCTAAAATAACTAGTAAATTAATTATTTCTCCAAGCACTTTCTCTTTTTAACCATTAATACTAATTAGATTTATTATATTAGATTTTTAAATTTTCTAATCTATCTTTTTTAGAAATTATTAAGTAATTATATTATTCACAATATTATTATTAATTATTATCTTACAAAATTGATTATTAATAAGCCTATTTACATATATAATATTTATAAATATTTATTAATTTTATTAATTTTATTGATTTTCTTTTTTATTTTTTAATAATAGTTTTTTGAATTAATTATTATCAATTAAAGATTTTTTAGTTGTAAATATATTCTCATCTTTCAAAGATATATTTAAGAATTTAAATACTTTTCAGTATTTAAATAAGTATTCTGTTTATTATTATTATTATTATTATTATTATTATTATTATTATTATTATTATTATTATTATTATTATTATTATTATTA
>CAJVPS010002982.1:0-11081 GCA_910591765.1 Ambispora leptoticha
GAATTATATCAATTACTAGTGACTTCACTTAGTCAATCTTTATAATTTCTTTGATTTATTTTATTCTTTCTTTATTTATTTACCCTTTGAAAGATAATATCTGTAGATATTGACACAGATCTTAGAAATCTTTATCATTATTGAAAATTATAATCTAATTACCCTCTTGTTATCTTTAATTATTTCAGTCTCTCCCAATCCAATATTGTTAAGGTGAATTAAAGTGAAACCTCACTTATCAATTCACTGTAACAATATATCAGATTTATTTTATAATATAATTTTAATATTTTTAAATAAATAATATTCTATATACATAATATTCTAATTATATAGAAATTATATATAAATAAATAAAGTATATATACTTGTTAAGTGAATATATTTTAATTATACTTCTTGAAATCTTTTATAAAAATATTATTGATCTTAATCTGAATGAATTATTTTATATGAAATTAATAATCAAATATTTAATACAGAATAAAATTAATTTTTTAGATTTAGAAGAAGTTTAAGTTTATATTTACTTATCTTTTTTTATTATATACTAGATTTATTCTATAATATAATTCTAATATTTTTAAATAAATAATATTTTATATATAATATCTTAAATATCTTTCTTTAACTATAGAATTATTAAAAATAGAATTATAATTTAAATAAATTTTATACTTTTCATCCTTCTTTTTGAACTCTTAATTATTTAAAAATAAATCTTAAATAAAAAAGTTAAAACATAAAGAGTAAGTCTTAATTATATTTTATTAATTGAATTTATTATATTATGTTAAGTTATTATATATCTAAAATTCTATTATTATATTAATTCTAAGAATTGAAAGTATATTATAACTATTATTTTAGTATTAAATATTCTTCTCAGTTTGAGATATTCCTGCAGAGTGTTTATACTAGAAAATTTATAATAAATAAGATATATATCTAGTAAAAATTACTAGAAATCATTTAGACTTGATAATAATAAAGATATATTTAATTTTACTTAATAGTTTATTCTAAAAAAAAGTCTATATGAGATTGGATTATTAGTTATCAAGAATATAATTTAACTTAATATAAATTAAGAACTTAGCTTGTAAATCACTATATTTATATATTTATTATATATTATAATAATATTTCTAACTATGCATAACCTATTTAGAGATCTCTTCTGATATTAGTAATACCTCTAGAATTAATTATTAATATTTTTTATTTTTTTTAGTCTCTATAATAGATATCTTTCTTGAATAATAAAATTCTTAAAAACATGATCATATTTAACTTAATAATATATTCAAGTTTAACTTAACTCCAGAAGATTTTATTCTTATTGATAATTATGATATTTACTTATTTTTTTATAATTATTTTATAAAAATGCTTTCTTTATCACTAAAGAAAATAATTTTTGCTCCAAAAGTTTTAGTAGATTAAAAAGTATAAAGATTCATTAGTATAGAATAGGATAAGATATTTATTTAATTAAGTTATTTATCTAATTATATATATCTAAAGTTATGCTACTATCAGAAGTATGAGATAGCAGAGAACTGGAAGTGCATTATGGCTATTGTGAGATTATAAATCAAGTAATTTTCTTTAAATATTCTTTTACTATTTATCTCATATGGAGTTGATAAATAGAATATATGAGAAGAAGCTTATTCATATTTGACTTGGTAATATATCTAAGTCAATTCAACTCCAGAAGATTTTAACCTTATTATTAATTATGATATTTGCTTATTTTTTTTTTAGTTATTTTATAGAAATGTTAAGAGTACCTGTGATTAATAAGAAAAATAATAGAAATATATTAATTGATAAACTATTAAAACTAGATTAGCTATAATAAATTTATTAATTGTAACAAATACAGAAAGCAATCTCAATAATTTGAATAGATCTTTAACTAATGATCCAAACAAATTCTCTACATCCTTCTTTTTGGAGCTTTGATCAAGTTAATAGATGTGTTAGTTCTAATCTATTTTCATTAACTGTATAAGCTTAAATCAGGACATAATCTAATTTTCGATTTTGATATTGTAGTGGTATATACTATGATACGAAAGACTGACATTATTACATCTCACATAGATTTTGATACTATGTATGAATGCAAGAAAATTACGCATATTTATTGAATATTGAATCTCTTTATAATTTCTAAGATTAAGTTTCCTTTTATGCTTACGCCGAGGCTTTTGATTTTTAATAAATTGTATAATTATCTATAATTGTTAACATTTGTAACTTTAAAGATTTCAACTTCAGAATGCTATGATTTGTAATTTTGCGTGTTCAGAATTCATGAATCTGGGTTTATGGGCGTCGGAATATTTGTTAAAAAGGTTTGGATTATCAAATTTTTAAAAAACTTACTTTTCTGACACTTCTATTATTTCTATTGCCATTTTCCAGTATAATGAAATCCTCAATGCTTCAAAAGTATTATCGTTTATCCCGAAAACTATTATTATATTTATAAGCGGTCCTGATTATATATACTATATATTGTATTGAGATGGTGATATCTAATAATCTTTTGATTTGTGATCTCAATTCTACTCTCAGCTTTAGTAATGGCATTGTATATTTTGCTAAATCGAGATAAGTTTGTTTGCAATTTATGGTATCTGATAAAAAACTTGGTGATGTCAATTCCTCAATGAGTTTTTCAACATAGGAGAATGTCTGGAGCATCTCCTCTGGGTGGTAGTGAAATAAATTTCAAGTGTTCATATTCGTGCACTAAACCAATAGAATTTGTTGATGAAGGTCGGGCAAAGCATCGTGAGGTGCTTTTCATCTCTCCATATCTCAAATAATCAATTTCATGCCGTATTGAACAGATGCATACCAGATTTATACAGATGTATTTAGAGGAGAATCTGTAAAGTGAGTTGATCCAAATAATTATAATTTGGTAATATAGTAACAAAATAAAATTATTGTTTGGTCTATCTGATATATGCTTTAATTAGATCTCCGGGATTCGCTCTTCCTAGTATCAGAAACTACGATGATGTTTTATTTTCCACCGAAAGAGCAGCTAATCCCAGTAAAACGTCTGAAGATATCGGAAACAGAACCATGAAGCAGTTACTCGTGGAAATACGAAATGGGACTCCATTTCACAGTGGTTTGTGCTGTTATTAATGGTCTTATACTCGGAAGATGTTTCATAAGCAAAAGATAATGATACAGTACATAAACAATATACAATGAAAAATATACAGATACAGCTCTGTTATAGGGGTGCGGATACAAAAAAATAGATTATCTTTTGCTTTTTCGCATAGCTTTTTGTTGAAAGTAACTTATATTATTAATTAAAGATATTTATAATATATTATTAAATATAATTAGAAATATTTAGTAATTTTCAAGTCTGTAAAATATTTTTTACATATTATAGATTTGTATGCTGTTTCAATTACTTTGAACTTTACTATAATTTGACTTGTCTAAGGCTCAAGAGCACGCATATATAGATTGATTTTGCGTACATTTTTGGAACAATGTGCTAAAATTATACCAAAAATTATTTTATTCTTACGAAATGGTCAAACATGCGATCGGAAAAGAATAAGTCGTCAATAAAATTCTATTTCCTAAGTATATATAAAAAAAATTGTTGGTAAAAGCAAATTCTAATTTGGACATTGGTTTTATAATTTTAGATAATACATGTACAATATGTGATTAATTAAGATATATGCCTAAAATTCCTAAAAGATTACACATATGCTACTACTTGTATAAAGATCATCAGATAGTTTTATCAACAGTCCTTGCAATAGACTTGATCACTGGTAAAATTAAAAGTGCAAAAAACTTATCAATATTACTAAAGTATGCATGCAAATATGAGAAATTTAAAATTCAACTCTTAATGTCAACGTTAAAATTATTCACACACACGTAAATCAAAGATGACGATAAATTTTCATTTTTATTTAATGATCTTCCAAATACATCTGGGATAAGACATCAGCATTTTGATTCTTTCTGATCGATAAAGGTATCTAGAAAGTATGCTTTTATTTTATTTTTTCTAATTGATCTAAATTTTTGAATTCTATAAGATAACTTTTTTAGTTCTTCTCGTAGTGTGGTAATTAATAACTTAAAATTTCATCTTCATCTAATAAAGGGTCTCGTGTGAATTTTGATTAAAGCAGACTCTTTTTTCATAGCTTGAAAGTTTTTTTTTTAAATTTTCGTTATGAAGAAATTTAGTAAATTATTACATAATGTTATAATTTCAATGATTAATTGTTTCAGTTTTTGCAAAATGTTGTTTGGCTTCAGGAAATTTTTATACCTAAAAGAGAACGAGCATATCAACATGTTATTTTTCGCATAATAATAATAAGGCAAGACATCTTTTTCAATTGTAATTGGATTATTTCTAATTCAGTTTGTAATAGCACACTGTGAATATATAATGTAAAAATAAAAAAATTCTAATTTTATATAAAATATTGCCAGTTCGCCATAAATTTTCGTATATAAAAATTTTGTGACGTGATATTCTGCGATCCCGTGATAAAAAAAATAATTAAAATAATTAATCGAATAATTTCCAATTAAATTGAGATCGATCATTTGATTTTTTCCCTATGAATGAGTTTGGATTTTGGAAGGATTCGAACCCTCATTCCAATTAGGAATCACCAGAGCAAAATCCTTGGAATACTACAATCTATAAGAATTGGCTAGAAACTCTGGAAACCTGAAGGACTCGAGATTACACTTTCGGGTAATACTACCAAGTAACTTCAGAAGCTATCTTAGTAATAGAAACCACTGATGAAGGAAGTGCACTCAAGTCAGAACCAAGTCTCATTTAACGCAGAGTCAAGACCTGGTGAAACTCACGACAAATCAAAGGGAGTGACGCTTACGATTCTCTACTGTAACAGGTCTAGTCTTACGTTGAAAATAACTATGGCCATGTCTATCCCTAGGAAGGAATCTTTAAAGAGAACCAGCAAGTAACAAATTTACGATCAAAACGCTTCACAATACGATGAAAATATTTTATAGAGATGTATTTCATCACAATGTCATCAACGTGGATGGATCGCGCCCGAGAGGCGCTTAATGCCAAAAGGTGAGTTAATGCCCAGCTCCACTTTCAGTGATTAAGTAAAGGTAGTGGTATTTCACCGATGTGACCGAAACCACTTCCACTATGTTTTTCATGATTTCAAACTAGAGCCAAGCTTAACAGAGATAGTATTGCACAAATGTGACCGAAGCCACTATACCCTCTGCCTTTTCACTATGTCAAATTAGAGTCAAGCTCAACAGGATCTTCTTTCCCCGCTGATTTTGCCAAGCCCATTTTCTTGGCTGCGGTTTCGCTAGATAGTAGATAGGCACAGTGGAAATCTCGTTGCGTGTCACTAATCAGATGACAAGGCATGCATAGTTACTTCCATGATTAATTGAATTTCTTCATTTTGATATTCAGAAATTCCAGCGGATAATAACTTCGCGTCATTGTCCTTTCAGGCGGGCACATGAACCAATTATCCGAATCAACGGTTCCTTCGTACTAAGTTGAATTACTATTGCAACAATACTTCATCAGTAGGGTAAACTATACGAAGGTCTGATACTGAGTATGATAGGAAGAGCCAACATCAAAGGATCAAAAAGCGACGTCATTATGAACGCTTGGCTGCCACAAGCCAGTTATCTCTATGGTGACTTTTCTTGCACCTCTAGCCACAAGGATCTAAAGGATCAATAGGCCACACTTTCATGGTTTATATTCACAAATAAAGGGAACTTCTTTTGTTCTACTTGAGATTTCTGTTCTCAGTAAGTTTCCCCTGCGTTATTTTTCAACAGATGTGCCGCCCCAGTCCTTTAAAGAGCTTCGAACAACAATTGAAACCATTTTATGGTAAAAATGTCAAAATATGAGTTTCCAGAATTTCTTCCAAGGGCAAAAATCTGGAAAAATGTCACTGACAGTAATATTTTGTAGGTGTATTTCCATCACCTTTGATTAAAAATTGGTGGGTTTTATTAAAGTAAAATGAAAACTGAGAATTCCATTCTTACGAAGCATTCTTGGAAGTCAAACCGGATAAAGAGCTCAAATTATACCGGAAAGACAAGTCCAAGCAAAGAACGAAATATTAGGATATTATTCAGCCAAGAGAAAATCTTATCACTTCTTAGTAAAGCAACACTCAGAGAATTTCAAAATTAACCAAGAAAGAAACAACCGCTATCGTTATCACGATACTGTACCAGAAGTTTCCAATAAAAGAAAGCTAAAATTAACAAAAATAGAAAAAGAAATCTAATTGAACTTCCTTTTTTCGAATTTTTACTTGATAGTAGATAAAGGGCTTAATTTATACTAAAAAGACAAGTTCAAGCAAAGAACACAATACATCAATTATTGTTTTTTAGTAAAGTAATAGTTAGATAATTTCATAATTAACTACGAAAGGAACAACTATTATTGTTATCACGATACTATACCCAGAAGTTCTAATAAAACGAAGCTAACACGGGCAAAAAAATAGAAAAAGAAAACCACTCTTTTCAAACTATTACTTGATAGTCAAATCAGATAAAGGGCCTAATTTATACCAGAAAGACAAGTTCAAGCAAAGAACGAAATACACGTCAATTAGCCAAGAAAGAAACAACCGCTATCGTTAACACGATACTATACCAGAAGTTTCCAATAAAACGGGGCAGTAAAAAAGAGTCAAAGGATAATAAACGGAGTAGTAATAAACGACCGCAAGTTGTAAAAACCTTTAACCAGAGGAAACTCTGACAAAAAAAACTTAGACGTCCCAAAAATCTTGTGCGCCAAAGAAACTCAAAAGAAAACTCAGGCGTCCCCAAGTAGTTTCAAGAACTTGGTGGATCCAAAGAAACTTCAAAGAAAAAAGCCAAAAGTACCTTTTATATTTCACGATCATCTCATGAGAGTAAAAAAATTGATAATCAATACAGTAAATTTTACGCGCTTGTTATTATCATTATCCGCTGCGTTAAGACGTATAGTGACGTTGAATGAGTGCCAGGTTTTTTGATCAACCCGAAAAAAACAATCCAACACAAAAAATGAAATAAAAAAATATAGAAAACGAATGCTAAAATCTAGCTTGGAGCATTAATAAAAAATGATGCGAAGACAATTTTACATATAATCTTACTACCTTCAAGCCTAACCCGGACCCTAACCTTGAACTCAAAATCAATTTTAACGCTTATGTCGGAATCGGCGTAACCTAGCACACATTTCAAGTTATGCTAGTGACGTCTGCCGTGACGTAATTAGACGTTCGGGTATTATTTTGCCGTTGCACTGCATCGCACTGCTCTCAGAGCTACTAGAACTCTTTCTCTGTTGAACTTCTGAATGATGGAGTTAATCCGATATCTCTCGTCTGTTCTACTATATCGATATTCATGACTGTAGAGTAACTGTACATCAAAAAATGCTACTGCTCTGGATGTTTCAAATATCACAAACGAATTATATATTTGAATATTCTAATAACGAAATTAATTAAGATCAGTTATTCGAATGGACTCCGTTTGAAAGATTTACTAACGTTGAATATCTTGCAAAAGGAGATTTTGAGACAATTTATAAAGCAACCTGGAAACTGTGATCATGAAGAAATAAATTCCAATGAAGTATAGAAACTGAAGTTGCGTTGAAATCATTACAAATTATTCCAGAGTTTATAAACGAGGTAAAAAAAATGAACATTTTCTAAAGTGAAAATTGAGTTTGTGTTTCTAAAACAATCAAATTTTTGAAAATAGATTCAGATTGTAGTATAATATTTTTGATGTCGCTACTGGTTTCGTCTCGTTTAAGATATATCGATATTAATCCGGTCTATTTGATTTCAAAGAAGGACGGGTTTAACAGGTTTGTGGAAATTTATTCGATGTATGAGGATTTCTTTAAGATATTGCGTAGGCGGTAAAGGTGAGTGTTTTAGAACTAAAGAATGATTGGAAAAGTGGAAGGGAATTACATGATAATTTTAACTATGGATTTCTTAAGTTTCACGGGTCAAGTTCACAGAGTCACCAGACGTATGATTGAACAGAGTTTCTTTATTGCTAGACTCTTCTACAAAGGGGAACACAACAATAACGACTTTCTTCGGGTAAAAGCGACAAAACCCGAATTTCAATAATACAAGCAAGAGGTAATACTGTTTCAATTACTTTGTACTGTACTTTATTATAACTTGACTTGATTAAAGGCTCAAGAACACCTGTATATACATTGATAATTCAGTACATACTTGGTCTATGTTTCAGTCTATGTTTTAGAAAATTGGGCAAAGAGCTATACTAGAAACTATTCTATTATTACTTAGTCCAAATGGTTAAATTACTGCACCGGATTGGACCTTAGAGAGTTAGAGAGTGGGCATTTACAGCGCGTGCTACAAATATTAATCGATCCATCTTGAAAAAATTGCTGAGTTTCAATTGTACTGATGAAGGCTAGCATCATTAATGTACAATGCAACTGATACAAGTAGTGATGAAATGTTGTAGGCGGACTTGATTAAAGAGTATTATATTGTATTCCAGTATGCAGACTTCAACAGATCGGGAGAATTAACATTGTTTCTATTATGCTCTTGGCTCGATTCTTATTTTATATTTTACTAACAAACAAATCATTTCAATTACTACCTCATTTCAAAGTTTCCTCGGGATTTCAAAGAACATCACGTTCCACTTTAGAATTTGTGAAGATTACAGGTAATGATGATATCACATGTCTTGTCTCTTTCCTATATCATTCCATGCAATGTTTTAAATACTTATTTTTTCTGTGTCAATACCCTGAAAGTAGAGTTTTTCATATGTGATCGTGTTTGCATTTTACATAATTGTCAACAAATTTTGTTAAATTGTACGAACATCTATGTTCAAACATACTGAGAATTTTCTTGGGCAATTCTCGGTTTCACGTGATTTTATTTTATTTGGAATATAATATGCGTTAAAAAAAGGCAAACCCAATTTTACTACATATATAATGGATCTGGACGAAACCCTGACAAACACAATTCTGACAATTCATATCCCAACAAACGAAATCTCGAAAGAACGGTGTCCCGAATTATCAAAATCCCAAACGAACGACGTCCAAATGATATAAACGCATTTTATATGGTGGACTTAAAATGCATAAATGTTACCATTGTCAAGAAGATAATTACAACTGCAATCAGTGTTTAGTCATGTTGTTATTCAATATTTGGTGTAGAGATTTGATCACGAAGCTTCTTGTGATTGTCAACAGCAGCACCATTACGAGCGAAATATTATGAAGTCAACTGAACAATTTGCCGTTGAAGAAATATAAAATCAACATTTCACAATCTTTTTGTATTTCTTTATGCATATGTTGGAATGATCTCCATGCAGATTTGAAAATTTTTCACTCAGGGGGATAAATTGTAAAACAATATATGGGCCGAGTGCAATAGAAACAGTGTAAATTATGTTAGAATTTCAATACAATTTACACTGTTTCTATTGCAATAATAATATGTTCATGTATTTCCATTCGACGCGACACCTCATGTCTTGGATTAAACGAACAAAACCTGAAAAATCATGCAGTGCATGCAACTGTATTTATTAGTGTAGGCATCCTTTTTTTCCTGAAATTCACATGCATAAATTACGTAATTATTCTTTAAACGATACGAATTTTTAAAATGAAATTTTTAGTAAATTTTCTTACATCGCTAAGTCTCGGTGATTTCTATTCGTTACTATATTTCACTTTTCTACTATACCTGTGATATTCTTCTTCCAGGTCCATTTTCATTACCAATTGTTGGTAGTCTATATCAAAAACTCAGTAGCAATTTGGCAAAATGGATTTACGATTTAGCTAAAATCTATGGTGAAATTTTCGAACAACTTAATGTTCCATTCACAAAAAGTAATTTCATTATTCGTTATGCGTATCATGATGGTTTGGAAGCATGGGGGAACTGATACCGGGATTACATTTAATCGCAATATTGAAAGTTGGCGATTTAATCGAAAGTATTTTGATTATGTGGTGGCGAATCCTTCGTATCTTCAGGGAACAATTGAAATGATGCAAGAATTTTTCAAAGAAATGCAGCATTATTGGAAGGAATTGGGTTCAGAATATGTTTTGGACTTGCATGCTTGGGCCGTTCGGTTTGCGTCGGATATTATTTTGTTTTAATACGACTGAAAAAAAGTTTCATTTCATGGCTAAATATTTCAATACCCTTTCTACTGGAAAGCAATCGATATTGGGACTAAAGATTCATATATGACTGAGAAAATTGTCAAAGGATTTGAAAATGCATTTGCAGCGATAGTTTTCTTGTTTAAACATACTCGTTGTTGAGACATGGAAACAAAATAAGGCGCATCTTAAAGCCCACGATCAATTAAAGAGAACTCGAAAATACGCCGATCGATGAACCATTTATAATGAATTTGTTAGTCGCAGCAAATACAGAACGCGACCCGAATAATTTAGACAAACCTTTGACTGATGAGTTTATTCGAGTCTATTGCTGCATCAACTGACACTGTATTTTTTATGGTCATCTTTTATCTGTTGCAGAATTTCTAACTGATTATTCTTTAATAAAATCAGCTGTGTCTGCCTTCATATTTATTGTTGAATATGTCGGTAGATATCCAGAAGTGGAGGCAAAAATTAGAACTGAGATTAATTCCTTTTTTTTCGGATAATTTGAATCGTGTTGTCACCTACGATGATTTTAACGAATTCAAATATATCGAGGCTGTATATTATGAAAGTAAGCCACTTCAATTTTATTCTTGAATAATTCATAACACTTTAAACTAACAAAATTTTATCAGCGATTCATATCAACACAGCAGTGCCATTTATGTTCCGTACAAATCAACGCGAAGATAAAATAACCGGATATCGATGGAAATCCGACACACAATTCGTGGTGAATTACCAAGCACCTCATCGAAACGAAAAATACTTTACCGACCCCGAAAAATTTATA
>CAJVPS010002983.1:0-11078 GCA_910591765.1 Ambispora leptoticha
TGAGCTTTAGTAATATTCACTTCTGCTAAAATTATAATTCTATCAATAATAATAGGAAAGTTATTAATTATTTCTAGTAATTACTTAGAATATTTATTAATATTAGACATAAAGATATTTAATTTTTATTAAATTTTCATTCCAAGTCATTTAAGAAATTTATATTTGATAATATATCCTAATACTCTAGTATCAATAATTAAATCTATAGAAATTTTGTGAATCTTAGCTTCATATCAGGCTGAGATTGTTTTGATCTTTTAAGTGAATATTATTTTTCATTTGAATTTCTTCTGTAATTCCTTTCTTATTCCTTTTAATATTTGAATTTTTTGTTCAAGTAAGATCTTAATAAGTTAAATAATAGTAATATTAGTTTTTTGTGATGCTAAATCTTTGAGTATATCATAAATTTCTGCTTTCTTGGCTAGAACTGAAAGATAAGCTCTTTCTTTCTTTCATCTCTTTTTTTTTAAATTGATCTTGTCTTCTTTGGATGCTTCAAATAATAATTAAGCAACTTTATTTTTTTTTTACTTTCTTCTTTTTCTTTAATAACTCTAACTTATTTTCTTTCTCTAGCTAGATAATCATGAGTTACCAATAATGAGAAACTAGATTAGATGGATGAATTACTAAATAGTCTATTATCAAATGCTTGTAAAGTAGCTATTAAGTTCTGAATTTAGGCAAGAAGAGAAATAATATCCAGATTTTAAGAATTATTAGATGACTGATTATTATTTTAGGTATTCTAATTTTGCTGATTATTATTATTACTATTGTTATTCTGATTTTGATTATTCTAATTTTGTGAAATATTTTGATTATTAGATTGCTAATTAACAGGTTGAAAGTTGTTTAGACATACTTTATTAATATATTCTTTTTCTCTATAATTATAATAGGTAATAGTAGATCTGTTATTTAGCTAATTTTATTACTAATTATTATTATTATTCTGATTATTGTATCTTTTATCAGATTCTATATGATCTAATCTACTGGTCAAATTTTATAAAATCTTAGCTAGGATACTCTATTCACTAATTAGCTAAGTTTATGTTTGATGATAGATTTATTCAAGTGAATCTGAATCAGCTTCTTTCACATTCTTTTCAGTTTTAATAATATTTTCTATTATATCTTCAGTATTTAAATTAATCTATTTTTAAATTTCAGACTTAAGTTCTTTCTTGAAAATTCAAATTTTATATTCTTCTAGATAGATCTGTTCTAGATCGATTTACTTTCTAATTTCATGAATTAATTTATATATTTCTTAACTATTCCAATCTGTTTTAGAGATTTCAATTTATTCTGCCATTATTATATCTTATAAGATGAATGAAATTTAAAAATAAATTGACAAATAAAGTCATGTTCATCATGATTATCATTTTTCTAATCATTTAGTTTAAGATTATTATTTATAGATTATTGTCAAACCAGGCAGCAGCTGGTTTCTCTAGGTATTCTCTTACTATCTTGATCTTTCTATCATTGGTAATTCTATTAACTTTGGTAACTACTTTGAAGTTATGTAATTACTCAATTAAATATTGATCATTACTCTTAAATTTATGAATTAGAATAAGAATATTCTTTATTCTTTAAATCTTCATAAACTGAGTTAATTTTTCAAGAGCTTGAATAAAACTGTCCATTCTATCTGATATGATTATTTCTTCTTTAGATTGAGATATTTGAGATTGAATTTGTTTGATTATAACTTTTAACTTTTCAAGATCTTCTAAATCATTACTTTTGTATTCTGATTCTGTTAATTGATTAGTTAAAAGAGTTTCAAAATTATTTATTTCTTCAAGAACAAGAAGAATATTATTAACTAAATAAGTTTGTTATTCAATTGTGATTTTAATTTCAAATATAAAGATATTAAGTAACTTAATAATTTCTCTTCAAAGTTAGTTTGATATAAAATTTTGTTATATACTCCTCTGATACAGATCATAAGACTATATTCCAAATATAGTAATACTCAATTTTTTTATAAATTTCAAGTTCAAAATTCTTAATAATCTACATAGTAATTTATTTATTAAAATATTATATCAATAAAGTTTATTTAATTTTATCAATAAGATGTAAGATATCTATTAGCTTTAACTACAACTTAAATATAATACTCCATACTTTTAATCAAATTTTCATAAACTGATTCATCTATATTAGATTATTTCTCTTGTAATAGATTAAACAGTTCAGTTTTATTTTTTGATAGAGAAATGCACTTATAAATATGATACTCTAATTCATCTCAAATATTCTTAATAGAATTGAGATCAGGGCTTTGTGTGAGTTAAAGAAGTTAATCAATATTATTATCTGAAATTCAATATAAAGTTGATCTTACTTGATGAATTTGAGTATTGTCATTTTGAAATACATAATTATTTTGATTATTCAACTCTTTTAAATAAGATATCAAATAGTTATTTAAAATATTAATATAGTCATTTGTAGTTTATCTACTATTTACTCAAACTAGAGAATCTAATTCAAATGAACTAAAACATCTCCAGATTATAATCTCCTTGTAATTTAATTTAAAAATAGAAACTAAATAGTTAATATTATATTTCTCTTTAGATTTTCTCTAAATATAATCATGGCTATCTTCTTCAAATATTTCAAACTATGATTTATTTTTTCATATTATGAATTTTCACTTCTTCTTTTAATTAATTCTTTTTTAAGATCATTTCAAATATAATTTACAATTTCTTTCATTAGTAAAAGATTTTCTCTTGCCAACTTGACCATAAAAATTCTTCTTTATACAGATAATATTATATAGTATATGAGAAAATATTAATAGAAGTCAACTTGATAAATTTATTAGTTAAATTATTTAAGAAAGCTTTTTGATTTGTCTTTAATAAATAAATAAGATGACATATATCTTATTTAATTAGTTTAGATTTTGATCCAGAGCATGAAGGTGATTTTATTTTACCAGTTTTTTTATAAGTATTAATAATTTTGTAAATAGTAGTTTTTTTGAATTTTAGGATATTTATAATGGTAGAAATCAGCACTCTATACTTTCAAGTACTAATGATCTTATTGCATTCTTTTTCTGAAAGTTCTTTTTATTTTTTATTCATTACAAGTAAGAAAAGATAAGAAAGTATCTCAATTACATAATAAAAAGAAGTCTTTTGAAAAAAGAGAAAAAAAATTTATATCACTTTATTTATACTAATCTGCATGTAAACTGCTTAGAAAGAATGTTAATAGTTATAGCTAATCATACTTAATTCAAAAAGTCTTATAACCTGAGTATATAATATTATCAAAAAGTTCCTGTAATAATCTATTATGAAAAATCACATGATAATTCTGAGTTCAGATAAGAAAATTTACAAATCTTCTATTTGAATTTTTATTTGCAGGAAAATAATAAGAATAATAGTTATATGATTCAATATGAGATAAGAATTTCTAAGAATTTTTTCTATTATATTTACTGAGATATAGATTGATTAAGAATTCAATAAAAGAGTAATATATACTCATAAACTGATTAATTAATTAGGTAACAAATACTTCAAGAGTAGCTAATTCTTAAAATAATAAAATAAATAATAAATAAAATAATAAAAATGAGTTGAATAAGATCTCTGAGCAGGTGAGATTCACAGAAAGACACCAAATATTATAAACTATATTCTGAAAGATAGGTTTTATCACAAATATAGTTTATAATAAGTTTTAAGAGTGAAGACTAAATTATTTATAAAGATAAAGAAGATTACTATTATTCTAAAGATTTCTTAGTATCAATACTTATGAGTATTATATTAATACAAGATAAAAATAAAATATAATAAAATATAAAAATAAAGTTGTAATTACAAATATTAAACTAAGGATAGATACCAAAATCTAAAGCAACAAATACTTATAATCAAGATATTAATGTCAAATATAATAAATACAAATACTAAAATAATAAATACTAATTTTAAAATAACAAATACTAAACTAAGCTTTTATACATGAAAAAGCTTACAAGAATCTTCTAAATTAAATAAAATATAATTGGCTTATTTTAAGTGGAGAATATTTACTATCTAAGTTTTTTAAATAAGAAAAACTTGTAAATAATTAGAATATAATCTATTATGATAAAAGAGATAAATAAAAGCAAGATATCAAGATAAAAATTAAAAAAAATTATAATATAAGTATAACTCAAGTATTATTAAAGATAATTGAATTATTACTATTCAAATATATTTATTTTAGATCTTAGAGCAGAAATATTTATATATCTTTGAGATTTTACAAGTTTTTATCCAAACTTATTTACTATTTTAAATTACAATTATAATCTTTAAAGTAAAAGATTAATAAATGAACAAGTAAAAATAAGAGATAAGATACATATAATAAGTTATAAGATAATATAAATGATGAAATAAAATAAAAAGATAAAATATATATTCTAAAAAGAAAAAATAAATAATAAAAATAAATTAAATTTGTTGCTGAACCATTTCTAAAGCATTTTTGAATTATTATTAAACTATTTATGAACTGTTATTAATTTTGAAACTAATTATTTATTCATAATCTTGAAATATTACTAAAATATTGCAGAAATATTACAAAAATATTATTAAATTATGATTAAATTTATAACTAATACATCAATTATATTATTCAAAATCACATATTATTTAAAGATTAATTAGTTAATCAAAAATTTCAAGTTCAAAAAATTATGAAATTAAAGAAATTTATATTACTATAATAATATTATAATTAAAAAAAATAAAAACTAAAGTAAATAACAAAATATATACTTGAAAATAATAAGAATATTATATTTTAAGTAAAGAAATATGTAATAATTTTAATTAAATTATCTTTCTTTAGCTTAGATCTTTATTTTATACTATTTATATAATAGATTAGCTTCTATATTACTTTTTATAAGATCAATTTTACTTGAATATATAGATAATTATTTATATATTTAATATATTTAATTTTACATATTATTATACATATAATCATTATATATATATAATTATTAATTTAGATTATTAATATTTTTAATTATATATATTATTAATATTTTCTTTATATTTTTATTTGTTTTTTTTAATTATTATTTATATTATTATTTATTTTATTATTAATTATTAAATTATAATTAGTTATTCTTTAGAAATTTGAATTAAGTTAATTAATTCTGTTCAATCTATATATATATTTTAATTATAAATTATTATTAATTTATTCATATTTTATATTTATTTCTTTTCTTATAAATATAACCTATCTATTCTGTACTTTTAACTTCATATCTAAATATTTTTAAATAATAAAAATAATTATAATTATAAAATTAAAACTATTCATATCATATTTTATCTTATTTATAATTATTAATAAAATAATTTTATATATTTTCTGAAAGTATCTCTCTCAAAAATAATATTAATATCTATATAGATAGTTAAGTTACTATTTAAGATTTTAAAAAAAAATATTATAAATAAATATATATACTTTTAGCTAAAGATATTATCTCAATTAATTATAATGTTATGATGAATTGATAAGTAAGATTTCACTTGAATTCATCTTAACAATATAGGGTTGAGAGAGACTGAAATAATTAAAGGTAACAAAAGGGAAATTAGACTATAACTTTCAATAATGACAAAGGTTTCTAAGTCCTATACCAATATCTACAAATATTGTCTTTCAAAGGAGAAATAATAAAAGAAAAGAATAATATAAATCAAAAGAATTATTATAATTAATTAATGAAGTCACTATTAATTAATAAAACTAAAGATTTATGATGATTAATAAGTGAAACCATTATTAATCAAAGAAAACTATAATTAAAAAATATAATAATTTATATAAACAAAAATAAAAATAAAAATAATTAATTAAAAAGTATAATAATCAATATACACAAAAATATAAATTAAAAATATGGCTTATTTTAAGTAGAGGTTATCTACTGAGATGTACTAATATAATTTAAAAAGAATTAACTATTAAATTATATTTTCCAAGTCTGAATTTATTTTATCTGAAAGAGCAGATCCTTTTATAGATTTTTCAATTATATAAATTATAGTATTACTATCTAAATATATATATTATTATATAAAAAAACTAATAATTAATTAAAAATAGATATTTAAGAACATAGAAAGATATGAAAGGATATCAAAGAATGTGAAAGGATGAGAAAAGATATTAAAGGACAAGAAAAGATATTTGGGATTGACATTCTAAATATAGTTATTTCATGAAGGATTTATAACTAATTAATTTATTATATACATAAAATATTAATATCAAATTAATACATTTATAATTAAAAAAGTAAATCTCAAATTTAGAATATAATAAATATGATATTTAGAGGATGATTTTTAGAGAATAAATATAAATAATAATAATGAGATAATTAAATAAAAATAATTTAAATCATGTGATAAATTATAAAGTGAAAGAAAAAGGGAATTTTATATAACTAAAGAAAGATTATTAAATTAAAGAAATTAATGTTACTATGGTAACAATATAATTTAGAATAAGTTAATTTAAATATAATCTGAATTGATTTAATCTGAAATTTACAAGTTATTTCATATACAAAAGAAAAAATTTTTGTTTATTATAAGAATATAATAAATATATAATATGTAATAAAAATAATAATAATAAAAAGTTATATATCTTAACAATTACAAGAGATAATTAACTAAAACTTAATTATTTAAAAGTTTATAAAATACTTTATTAAATAAAAAAACTCAATATTTAATTTTATTATCATTATTTCTAAAATTAGTTCATATCTATTTTTTATAAAATTAATTAAATTTTTAATTATTTCTTAAGAAATTTTTTCCTATTTCTTAATTATAAATTATTTTAATTTATCAATATATTGTGATATATATTTTTTAATATTATCTTTCATAATATTTTACATATTTTTAATAAAATTTAAGTTAAGATTATTGAATAATCACTTTATAATTTGAATTTTATTAGACAAAAAATTTTTTTATAATATGTAAATATATTTAGAATTATTATTCTATTATAAATATTAGTTTTTATTATATAAGTTTTTTATAACAGATAGAAATTATATTTGTAAAATATTTACATAATAAGAGTTATTCATTATATTAATAAAATAAAGATATTCTATCTTTTAATAAGATTTCATCTTATATTATTATCTTTTGATATACTTTTGATAAATATTAGATTAGTTTATTATCATTTTTATATTATCTACTAACTTTATTTTTAAAAAGATTAAAAATAATTTTATTTATAAATATTATTTTATTCTAATTAGTATTTATAAATATTATTTTATTCTAATTAGTATTTATATAAGTTTATATCTATACTTTTTATATTTTAATATAATAACTTGTTAGTATAAAAATTTCAAAAGATATATAGCTTTTATATTACTTTTTTCATATATTTCTAAATAAAAGAATAAGAAACTAATATATTATATTTTTCTTAAATTAATAAAAAAAGTTATTAAGTTATTAAGAGAAAATTATAATAAATATATTAATTCAAGAAATACATAAGTATTTGTATAATCTTAAATAATCTGTCACTACTATATTTATATTTAATAATATTTATTTCTTTATACTTTTTAAGATTATACTTAATAGTATTATTATTATAGTAATATAAATTTCTTTAATTTAATAATCTTTCTTTAATTATATAAAACTCTCTTTTTTCTTTCACTTTATAATTTATATTTTTATCTAATTATCTCATTATTATTCTTTATATTTAAGTTCTAAATCTATAATTATTCTCTAAATATTATATTTATCCTAAGTTTGAGATTTACTTTTTTAATTTACATTAATATTTTATATATATAATAAATTAATTAGTTAATACAGTTATAAATCTCTTCTTTTATATTTTATTCTTTTAAAAATCTTTATATATAGTATTTCAACTTTAATTACATAAGAATCTTGATATTTTAGTTGTAGTATTTCAATTATCTTGATATTTTAATTACAATATTTCAATTGTAAAAGATTATAACATATTTATTAGATAGAATTAATTAATAATACTTTAATTATTTATGAAATTGAAAAATGTATAAAGGATCTGCTCTCTCAAATAAAATAAATTCAGATTTGAAAAATATAAATTTAATAATTAATTCTTTTTAAATTATATTAATATATTTCAGTAAAAAATTTCTATTTAAAATAAATTATACTTTTGATTTATATTTTTATGTATATTAGTTATTATATTTTTTAATTGATTAATTTGATTTTTATTTTAATTATATAAGTTATTATATTTTTTTAATTATAGTTTTCTTTGATTAATAGTGACTTCACTTATTAATCATTATAAATCTTTAGTTTTATTGATTAATAATAGATTTACTTATTAATCTTTATAATTCTTTTAATTTACAATAGTTGATATAAATATCCAGAATTTATTATGACAGATAAGATATTTTATTTTTATTATTAACATGTGCAAAAATTTTGTATGCATATTCTCAAATATGATTACTAACTATTTATAAAAATTTAATAGTTAATTTTTTTTTCCTCTCATTCAATTACTGTCAAAATATGATTCTTCATACTTCTTACTAATCAAAGAAAGAGATCTTTACTCAAATCTATTCATCCTATTTGTATTATTATTTGAAATTCTGTTATTAAAAGTTTTTTTTTGATTAATTATAAATTTATCTCCTTTTTCACCTTTTTCTTAAGTATAGCTTACAAATTCTTGATGGAATTGATATCCAGCAAGTAAGAAGACTAATCAAGAATTTGAATATCATGATAATAAAAAAGATTAATTATTTCACCTACATTATGAATTGGAAAGTTGTCCTGTTGAAAACATAACCTATAATTTGCTACAGAAATATGAGAAAAAAGATTTATTTCAAGAATTTCTTGATATTTTTTAGTATTAAAGTTTTCAGTAAATAAGACAAGTACAATTAGTTCTTGTATACTAAAAGTATTTCAAGCATGAATCTTATAGAGATACTTTATTATACTTTTATGTGATTATGATATTTTATGATGATATCTTATTAGCTGAGTATTTCTGAATATTTGAAGGATTATTTTATTAAAAAAATTATATAAGACCAATTTTGATAGATATATTTCTGTATCCATTCAAGATGAGTTGCAATATAATGGAACTGTAAAAGAAAAATCTGCAATAAATGACAAATATCAAATCAAAGATTTTTTTAAGATATATTAAATTATATGAACAGAAACTTTCAAGTTAAGATCTTTTTATTTAAGTCTTTTAGTTATTTCAGCTGTAGTAGTAATATTATTAATCTGTACTAATTAGTTAAGGATGCAATATTACTTAACTATGAGAATTAGAGATTTTCCAGATCTAAAAAGTAATATAATACTTGATAATTTTTTAATCTGACTAATTATATTATATATTATAGATTTAGAAAAACTTATTATTTGTATAATTTCTATAGATTTTCAGATATTATTTATTTAAAACTGACTTACTATCATTCTTTGTACTTCATACTTGAAAATAGGTGATATTTTTTTTTATTTTTTTGTTAACAAATGCAAAAACTAATAACAAAAATATTTATATTATTATATTTATTATTAAACAAAATAATCTTAATTTTATATATATATTAGTTTAAAATTGATAATATTACATGATATTTTGTATATCAGATTAATATTTCAAATATTTATATTAACTATTATATATTATTCTTTTCTTTTATTATTTAAATCTTTAAAAGATAATATCTATAAATATTAATATAAATCTTAAAAATCTTTATTATTATTAAAAGTATAATCTAATTTTCTTTTCTTTATCTTTTATTTAATTCACTCTCTTCTAACTCTATATTATTAAGATGAATTCAAGTAATTCAAGTGAAAATCCACTTACTGATTCATTATAATATATTTTTGATATCCCTTCTATAAAAAAAGATCTCTTTCATATACTTTTTATTATATTTATATTCTTTATTTATTATTTCTGAAATTAAAACTTTGAAAATTTCTTTATTTATCATCTCTGAAATTAAAACTTTAAAGACTCTTTTTTTTACTTCTGCAAAATTAAATTTTCAAAATTCATTTTTATTATTTGTAGATTTTTATATTTATATTTTTTCTATCTTTTTATTCATTTTTATGAAGCTAAACTTTATGATATACTCTTTATAAAAGAAAAATCCATTTAGATATTATTTTCTTTTTTTTTACATTTTTTTTAATTTACAAGTATAACATTATTTGTTATTAATATAAATACTTTAATATATACAAAGATTCAGTTAGTATTAATTGTTAGTAGAGTAATTACTTCTAATATTCTATGATTATAATAAGTTATCAGTTTTAAACTCAATTTTATATAAGAAATATAGAGTTGAAAGAAAGAAAAAAACATAATAGAGATAACAAAATTAACTATTCAGAACTTATCAAAAAGTTTTTCTAGACTCAGAAAAACTATTTTTTATATTATTTACAGAATTTATCTAGTATACATTTAGTAAAAATACATTTAGAAAGATAAAATTATTATTTAATAAAATTTCAAAATTAACTTTATATTTTATCTAATATTTCAAGCCAGATATAATCAAATTTTATCAAAATTTAATAACTAATACTTGAAGACTTTACCTATCTATCATAATAATTTTGAGATTAATTAATAAGATAGTTATTAAGAATGATTCTATCAAAGTTCATGATTTATATCAATATTTCACTTCAGAAAGTTTTTAAATATTTCAAAAATTATTCAAGTAATAATTAGAAGGCTTTATAAAGTTATTTTTAATACTAAAACAGTTATTTATAATATTCTTACATCAAATATAACTATAGTAATTTGTCAAAATTTATTTAATTATATTATTATTATAGTAATATAAAATTTCTTAATTCCTTAATCTTTTCCTAGTTATGAAAAATTACATTTTATTATAATTTTATTTA
>CAJVPS010002984.1:0-11076 GCA_910591765.1 Ambispora leptoticha
CAAGAGATGGAAATGAATCTGGAAAACAATTTTGTACTGATTATTTTACTCAACAACAACTCAATTTACCTGCCTGTGACTACTGTGGATCTCAAGATAAAGCTAGACACTTTCTTGGAGTAACCTAGAAATATAATGAGGTCAAATATTTTTGTGACTACACTGAGTAATGTGTGTACGCATTTAATCATGATGGTTGACAAAAAAATAATGGCACTATCAGAAAATTGAGAAGTAATGGTAACTTATTAAATATTTATCAATAATATAATGAAATTGGAAAAGCAATACTCACCAGATATATTACTGATTATGATGAAAAAGAAGAAATGCAATATATTACCTATGATAGATCTGAAGAAGCATTAGCCCAAGAAATCTTCCTGGCCATCTATCAACAATTATCTCCTTCCCGAAGAAAACAACTTGCTCAATTGGAATATATTAATGTGAAACTATGTAATGAATGTTTAATTCCTTGTGATTCAAATATTTGTGAAGATTATGTACAATCTGAACAAGTTGAAGAATCACTGGAAGAAAAACATTCAGAACCAGAAAAAGAAGAGAAAGCTGAAGATAGTAACTATGATTCAATTGAAGAAATCCTAAATGAATATTATACAGCATCTGGAGATTATGAAGATAAAGAAGAAGAAGAACAACTCGAAGAACAATTAGCAAATTTAATGATCAAAATTTATAATGATGATGATAAAGAAAAGATGCCTGAATGTGCTCATGATTTTGATGTAGGCTTTGATTTCAGATATCCTAGAGAAGAAACAATCCTGATTCATCCTCATCAAATAATTATAATTGATCTTTATTTAGTAATTGAAGTTCCTGTAGGAACTGTTTGTTAGCTAATATCTCAATCATCACTAGCCAAAAGAGGAATTGAAGTTAAAGAAGGAACTATAGATGCCAGATATACTGGAAATATTGGAGTTCTTTTGCATAACAATTCTAACGAACCTTATGAAATCCAACCTGATGAATGAATTGCTCAAGCAGTCTTTTTATAACTCGCCCCAATTGAAGGAATGATACCTGTAGATATCAGAGGAGAATTAGGAGAATCATCTCATGAAACTCAAGGATTTGGATCAACTGGAAAAGATGAAATGGAAGTGTACTTCCTAGACAAAGAAGAAATTGAAAAAGTAGTTGAACAAAGAGAATTGACAATTGAACAACAAGATGTTTTACATAATTTATTACAAACATACAAAGATATATTTGCATTAGATCTTAATGAACTCAGATGAACCAATATTATTCAACATTCAATTGATACTGGAAATAAAAATCTGTTCATCAAAAGGCTTACAGAGCAACTATACCCGATCAAGAATTCATTCATGATGAAATCCAATGAATGATAGATGTTGATATCATCCAAAAATCCAATAGTCCTTGGGCCTCACTTATTATAGTAGCAGCAAAGAAAAATGGCAAGAAATGATTTTGTGTTGATTACAGAAAACTCAATACACTCACCAAGAAAGATGCTTATTCTTTATTACAAATTGATAAAATGATGAATAATCTTGAAGATGCAAAATGGTTTTTATCTATGGATCTTATATCTGGATATTGGCAAATCGAAATGGAACCATCCAGTATTGAAAAGACAGCATTTATCTCAAGAAAAGGATTATACAAATTCAAAGTTATGCTCTTTGGACTTTGTAATGCACCAGCAACTTTTCAATGAGCTATAGACAATATACTTAGAGACTATAATTGGAAATTCGTCATAATCTATATTGATAACATAAATGTATACTCAAAAATATGGAAAGAACATCTAGAACATTTACAAAAAGTCTTTCAACAAATTAGAGAAGTTGGATTAAAACTCAATTTAGAAAAATGCAACTTTACTCGAGATAACTTACCCTTTCTTGGACATATTATTACTCAAGATGGAATTTCACCTGATCTCTCAACTATTCAATGAATTCAAGAGTTTCCTACTCCAATAAATATCAAGAAGCTTAGATCATTCCTAGGATTGGCTGGATATTACAGAAAATTTGTTAAAGGATTCTTACAGATAGCAGCACCTCTGTTTAAACTTCTAAAGAATGATATCATTTTCATTTTGACTGTAGACCAAGAAAATGCATTTCAAACTTTGAAGGAAAAACTCACCTCTGCTCCAATCTTAATTTATCCTGATTTCATCAAGAAATTCTATCTATATACTGACGCTTCTGATTCTGGACTAGATATAGTATTATCTCAAAAAGATAATGAAGGAAGAGAACTAGTAGTGGCCTATACAAGTATTTCACTCAAATCAGCAGAAAAGAATTATAGTATCACTGAAAAAGAAGCTCTGGCTGTAGTCTGGGCTATTAGATAATTTTGATATTATCTTCTTGGATCTCTTTTTGAAATTATTACTGATCATAATGTACTTCAATGGCTATTCACTAAACAAGTTAATTCTGGACCTAGAATCTTAAGATGGATAATGACCATGATGGAATATAATTTTATTATCACTTACAGAGCTGGAAAGACTAATCAAAATGCAGATACACTCTCAAGAATACATTTGCAGGAGTAAAACACCAAACTCACTTAATTAATTAACTAATTAAAACAATTTTTACTGGACAACTAATTAAATGACTTACCCAAACCTGATTGATTCAACACAATGGATTTAACAATATATTATAATTTAATGAGATATCTGGAAAATAAAAGTTATCCTGTAGGATATACTGAAAAACAACAAAAGAAAATTCGTCAGCAATCAAAGCACTTTTTAATTATTAATGGAATACTTTATAAAAAGAATAGAAGAAGAAAATCTACCACATCACTTTGAGTACTGAAAGAAAATGAAATTGAAGCAGTAATGACTAGCATATATTCAGATTTACTTACTAGACACTTTGGATTTGATGAAACTTTCAATGAATTACTATTAGATATTGGTGAAATGGAATGGGAATAGATATAAAGAACTTTGTTAGATCTTGTGAAACTTGTCAAAAAACTGGTGAATGAACAACAAAATAACTACTACATCTTATTAAGGTTGGACAACCTTTTGATAGAATTATAATTGATCTAGTTGGCTCTTGTAAAGTAACTAAGAAAAGAAATCAATATATTGTTATAGCAATAGATCCACTTACAAAATGGCCTGAAGCAAAAGTAATTCCCAACAAAGAAGCTAGTACAATTGCCAAATTTATTTTTGAAGAAATAATTTGTAGACATAAATATCCAAAAGAATTACAGTCTGATCAAGGAACTGAATTCACAGCTCAAGTAATTGAAGAACTTACCACTCAATTTGGAATTAAACACAAGTTTTCATCACTATATCACCCACAGACCAATAGAATAGTAGAACAATTTAACAGAATATTATGTGGAATACTTCAAAAATATTGTATTATATTGGATAAACAATGGGATGTGTACATATCATCAGCATTATTTGCATACAGAACACTTCAAAATAATACTACCAAGCATGAACCTTTCTTCTTAACCTATAGAAGAGATGCCTAATTACCAATCAATTTAAAATATTCATCACCAATAGTAGAAAATGAAAATAAAGAAGATGAAATATTAGATTAAATATTTTCATTAATCCATCACCTATCAGATAATATCAATATAATACAAAATCAAATCAAAAGACAGCAATAACAAATAAAAGAAAGACATAACTCAAAATTACAAAGAGTTACATAATTCAAAATTAATGATAAAGTTCTAGTGTACAATATAAAATAACATGTTACTCATGAAAATAAATTTCAGTCACAATAGAGTACAGAATAGTTCTACATTCTTGAAACTCTTGGCAATGGGACTTACAAATTGTGAAATCAATATGATCAATTATTATGCAAAACTTTTAATAGTACTCAACTGAAGTCTTATTACAGTAGAGAAGAATACTTTGAGCCAAGAATAATTATTGAACACATGAAAATACTAACAACAGAAGAAGAAAACAAAGAATAGATTTTTAGTCTCATGATATTTATTTATTAATTTACACAGACTTTATTTAGTAATACATGCATGTGTACATATTGATCACTTATTAGAAGTTTCATTTTATAAATATAATACTTTCATTTTGGTATTTTCTTTAAATTTTTATTGCTTTTAATTATTTTTATACCCTTATTAATTAGTTTAATTTCTTGTTAATATTTAACTCTTTAAAGATGAATACTCTTTTTAATAATCTCAATTTTATTCAGAATATTTTGATCCTTCATCAACAAATGAAAGATAATGAATTTGATGAAACTTTACAAATTTGAGAAGATCAGTTAATACTTGAAGACAATAGTCAGAATATAGTCTATGATCTTATTACTGGAAGACAACTTAATACTAATATGGCCTTAGAAATATCTCAATAACCAGAATCTATCGTAAAAGAAGTCTCAACTTTAATAGGATATAGAGGTTGTTTTGTTATTCATCTACCAGTTCTTTGACAAGTTTCATAAGATCTAACAAAGTTCTTTATATTTGTTTCCATGCCATTTTATCAATATCTAATAGCAATTCATTAATAAGTTCCATTAAATCCAAAGTATCTAGCAAGTAAATCTGAATGTATACTAGTTATTACTGCTTCAATTTCATTTTCTTTTAATACTTGAAGTGGTGTGGTAGGTTCTTTTCTTCTATTTTTTTTATAGAGTACTCCATTAATAATTAAAAAGTGTTTTGATTGCTGATGAATTTTCTTTTGTTGTTCTTTATTATATCCTACAGGATAACTTTCATTTTCTAGATATCTCATTAAGTCATAATATGTTATTAAATCCATTATGTTGAATTAATCAGATTAGGGTAAGTCATTTAATTAGTTATCCAGTAAAAATTATTTCAATTAGTTATTTAATTAGGTGTGTTTGATATTCTACTCCTGTGAATATATTCTTGAGAGTGTATCCATGTTTTGATTGGTTTTTTCAGCTCTATAGGTAATAATAAAGTTGTATTTCATTATTGTCATTATCCATTTGAAATTTGGAGTTTAGGATTAACTTATTTAATAAATAATTATTGAAGTGCATTATTATCAGTAATAATTTCAAAAAGAGATTCAAGGAGATAATGTTGAAATTATCTAACAGCCCAGACTACAGCTAAAGCTTCTTTTTCAGTGACACTATAATTCTTTTCTGCTAGTTTTAATGAGATACTTGCATAGGTTACTACTTGTTCTCTTTCTTCATCATCTTTCTGAGATAATACTGCACCAAGTCCAGAGTCAGAGATATCAGTATAAAGATAGAATTTCTTAGTAAAATTAGGATAAATTAAGATTGGAATAGAGGTGAGTTTTTTCTTCAAAGTCTGAAATGTATTTTCTTGATCTAATATCCAAATGAAAATAATATCATTCTTTAAAAGTTTAAACAGTGATGCTGCTATCTGTGAGAATTCTTTGACAAATTTTCTGTAATATCCAGCTAGTCCTAAGAATGATCTAAGCTTCTTGATATTTGTTGGTATAGGAAACTCTTGAATTTGTTGAATAGTTGAGGAATCAGGTAAAATTCCATCTTGAGTTATAATATGTCCAAGGAAGGGTAAGTTATTTCAAGTAAAGTTATATTTTTCTAAATTGAGTTTTAATCCAGCTTCTCTAATTTATTGAAAAACTTTTTGTAGATGTTCTAGATATTCTTCCCAGATTTTTGAATATATATTTATATTATCAATATAGATTATGGTGAATTTTCAGTTATAATCTCCAAGTATACTATCCATAGCTCATTAAAAAGTTGCTGGTACATTACAAAGTTCAAAAGGCATAACTTTGAATTTGTATAATCCTTCTCTTGAGATAAATGCTATCTTTTCAATACTGGATAGTTCCATTTCGATTTGCCAATAACCAGATGTAAGATCCATAGATAAAAATCATTTTGCATCTCCAAGATTATCTATCATTTTATCAATTCATGGTAAAGAATAGGCATCTTTCTTTGTGAGAGTATTGAGTTTTCTGTAATTAACACAAAATCATTTCTTGCCATTTTTCTTTGCTACTACTATAATAGGTGAGGCCCAGGAACTACTGGATTTTTGAATAATATTTGCATCTAACATTTGTTGGATTTCATTATGAATAAATTCTTGATCAGGTAGAGTTACTCTGTAAGTCTTTTGATGAATAGGCTTTTCATTTCCAGTATTAATTGAATGTTGAATAATATTAGTTCATCTAAGTTCATTGAGATCTGTTACGAAGATATCTTTATATTCTTATAATAAATTATACAAGACATCTTGTTGTCCAAGTGTTAACTCCCTTTATTCAACTACTTTTATAATTTCTTCTTTGTCTAGAAAGTACGCTTCTATTTTATTCTTTTCAGTTGATCCAAATTCTTGAGTTCTACAAGATGATTCTCCTAATTATTCTCTAGTATCTACAGATATCATTCCTTCAATTGGAACAAGTTGTAAAAAGACTGCTTGAGCAATTTGTTTATCTGGTTGGATTTCATAAGGTTCATTAGAATTATTATGCAAAAAAACTCTAATATTTCCAGTATATCTAGCATCAATAGTTTCTCCTTTAACTTCTATTTCTTTCTTGGCTAGTGATAATCAAGACATTAGCTGTCAAACAGTTCTTACAGAAACTTCAATTACCAAATAAAGATCAATCATAATAGTTTGATGAGGTTGAACTTCTTCTCTAGGGTATCTAAGATCAAAGCCTGCATCATGTTCATGGGCTCATTCAGGCATTTTTCCTTTATCTTCATCATTATAGATTTTGATTATTAAATTTGCTGACTGTTCTTCAAGTTGTTCTTCTTCTTCTGCTTCATCTTCATAATCTTCAGATACTGTGTAATATTCATTTAAGATTTCTTCGATTGAATTATAATTACTATCTTCAGCTTTCTCTTCTTTTTCTGGTTCTAGATGTTTTTCTTTCAGTAGTTCTTCAACTTGTTCAGATTGTACACAATCTTCACAAATTTCTGAATCACAAGGAATTAAATATTCATTACAAAGTTTAACATTAATATATTCCAATTAAGCAAGTTGTTTTCTTTGGGATGGAGATAGTTGTTGATAAATAGCCAGGAAGACTTCTTGAGCTGATGCTTCTTCAGATTCATTATAGGTAATATATTGTATTTCTTCTTCTTCATTATAGTCAGTAATATATCTAGTAAGTATTGCTTTTCCAATTTCATTATATTGTTGGTAAACATTTAACAAGTTACCATCACTTCTCAATTTTCTGATAGTGCCATTATTTTTTCACCAACCATCATGATTAAATGTGTATACACATTGTTCAGTGTAGTCACAAAAATATTTGATATTATTATATCCCCATATTACTCCAAGAAAGTGTCTAGCTTCATCTCAAAGTCCACAGTAATCACAGACAGGTAAATTGAGTTGTTGTTAGGTAAAGCAATTAGTACAAAATTGTTTTCCAGATTCATTTCCATCTCTTGCTTCTGAGATAGTTTCACTATCCACAAATTATTTATAATATATACATTTAATTATTCTTTCTTCAAGTTTTAATTTTTATAAGGCTTCACTTTTAGAAAAAAATTTTTTTTCAGTAACTGGTATCTTCTCTGATTCTTGGGTATGTTCTACTTCTAACCACCAGTCTTTAGTTTCATTCTGGGGTAAAATTATTGATAGATTATTTGGGATATTCATTTTGATATTAACCCAGATAACTAGATCATCAAAATATTGAGGACATTCATGTTTGGATATTGGTAATTTGTGATGACACTAATATTCAGCTGCAGAATCTCTCCAGTCAAAAGTCTACTGAGAACTTTGATAGTGAGTCTGCTGGAATCTTCTTTCCAATTTTGAGTATTCTTCCCAGGTGAGAGTAGTATTCCTGACTTGTATTTCTTCTTTAAAGTTTTTGATATTTCTAACTTTAGGCATTAAGTTTATGGTTATGTAAGAAATTTTTCCAAAGTCTATATCATTAAGTCATCTGGATGAAGTATAAATCTGAGTTCAGGGTTTATCAGATATTCACTATAGAAAATTATGATCTTCAAGGTTTTGATCTTCAATTTCAAACTCATCATCAGAAGTTTCACTAGAGGATATTTCTGTATCATCATCACTATCTTCAGGTTTAGTATTTCATTATCCATAGATAAACTTAATTGACACTCTTCCTTCTTCTCCATTCCAATCAAAGTTCATTATATTTTTCTTTAGGTCGATGTTGATTTTAGTATTGATCTTGTTTAATCAGTCCATTCTTACTACAAGACTGTAGGTTCAAGCTTTAGTAACATCCACTTCAGCTAGAATTACAATTCTATCAATAGTGATAGAGAAGTTATCAATGGCTCCTAATAGTTGCTTAGAATATCTATTAATATCAGACATAGAAATATTTGATTTTCATTGAATTTTCATTTCTAATCGTTTAAGAAATTCATGTCTGATAACACATCCTGATGCTCTAGTATCCACAATTAAGTCTACAGAGGTTTTTCTGACTTTGGCTTCACACCAGGCTGAGGTTATTTTGATCTTCTGGGTGAATATGGCTTTTTGTTTGAGTTTTTTCTGTGATTCCTTTCTCATTCCCTTTGATATTCAAATTTTTTGTTCAGATAATATCTTGATGAGTTGGACAATAGTAATATTAGCCTTTTATGATGCCAAATCTTCAAGTATATCATATGTTTCTGCATGTTTGACTAGAATTGGAAGGTGAGCTCTTCCTTTCTTTTATTTCTTCTTCTCCAAGTTGATCTTGTCTTCTTTAGGTACTTCAGATAAAGGCTAAGTAACTTCATTTTCTTTTTCACTTTCTTCTTCTTCTTTGACAATTCTTTGGCATTTTCTTTCTCCAGCAAGATAATCATAAATTAATGAATCACTAGATGGACCTTTACCAGACGCTTGCAAAGCAGCTGTCAAATTCTGAATTTGGATGAGAAGAGAAGTAATATCCAGATTTTGTAAATTATTAGATTGCTGATTATTATTTTGAGTATTCTGATTCTGCTGATTATTATTGTTACTGTTATTATTCTGATTTTGATTATTCTAATTTCGTATAATATTCTGATTATTGGATAGTTGATTTACTGGTTGAGAGTTATTTGGGCATATTCTATTGACATGTTCTTTTCCTCCACAACTATAACAGACAATGGCAGTTCTGTCTCTTGGCTAATTTCATTACTGATTATTATTGTTTTGATTATTATATCTTCTACCAGATTCTACATGATCTAACCTACTGGTCAGATCTTGCAAAATCTTAGTGAGGACACTTTATTCACCAATTAGTTGAGCTTGAGTTTGGTGATAGATTTGTTTGAGTGGATCTGAATCAGCTTCTTCTACATTTTTAACAGTTTCAATAATGCTTTCCATGATATCATCAGCATTTAGATTAACCCATTTTCGAATTTCTGGTTTGAGACCTTTCTTAAAAATTCAAATCTTATATTCTTCCGGATAATCATTCTTTAGATCTACTTTACTTCCTAATTTCATAAATCAATTAGTATATTTTTCTACAATTTCAGTTTGTTTCAGTAATTCCAATTCATCTTGCTATTATTGCATCTTATGAGGTGAATGGAATTTAAGAATAAATTAGTGAGTAAAGTCAAGATCATCATGCTCTTCATTTATTTATTCACTTAATTTGAGAGTATCACTTATAGATCATTAGTCAAACCAGGCCACAGCTGATCTCTCTAGATATCCTCTTACTATCTCAATTTTTCTTTCATTGGTAATTCCATTGACTTTTGTGACTACTTCAAAGTTATATAACCATTCAACTGGATCCTGATCATTACCCTTAAATTTACAAATTGGAATAAGAATCTTCTCCATTCTTTGTATTTTCATAGATCAAGTTAATTCTTCAAGAGCTTGAATGAGGCTGTCCATTTCATCTGACATAGTTATTTCTTCTTTAGGCTGGGGTTTCTGAGATTGAATTTGTTCTATTGTGACTGTTGGTTCTTCTAGATCTTCTGAACCACTACTTTTGTATTCTGATTTTGTAGGCTGATTAGTTAAGAGAGTTTCAAAATTATCTGTCTCTTCAAGAATAGAGAGAACATTATTTACTAGATAGGTCTGTTGTTCAACTGTGATTTTAATTTCAAATATGAAAATATTTAATAACTTGATAATTTCTTATCAAAGAGTTTCTGTGAGAGTTTGTTGTGTGAGACCACGTGATAATCCTGAGTCCAGGTAAGAAAATTTATAAATCTTCTATCTGAATTTTTGTTAGTAGAAAAATAGTAAGGATAGTAGTTATATAGCTCAATATGAAGTAAGAATTTCCAAGGGTCTTGTCTGTTATATTCACTAAGGTGTAGATTAATTGGGAGTCTAATAAAAGAGTAATATGTACTCATAAACTAATAAATTATTTAGATAATAGAGTATCTCAAGAGTAGCTAATCCTTAAAATAATTAAATGAATAATAAATAAAAATAATAAAAACAAATTAACTGGGATCTCTGGGTGGATGAGATCCACAGAGAGGGCACTAAATATTACAAACTATACTCTGGAAGGTAGGTTTTACCACAAATATAGTTTATAATAAGTTTTAAGGGTGAAGACTGAATTATTTATAAAGGTAAAGGGGATTACAATTATTCTAAAGGTTTTCTAGTGCCAATACTTATAAGTATTGTATCAACACAAGACAAAAATAAAATAAAATAAAATTATAAAAATGAAGTTGTGATCATAAATACTAAACTAAAACAAGGTACCTAAAACTAAAATAATAATTACTATAACTAAAATAAAAGATTTAGTATATTGACTAAACTCTCTAACAGTATCTTTTTAACCGTTAGGCAAACAAAAGGTATATATCAAAACAAAACTAAGCTTTTATACATGGAAAAGCTTACAAGAATCTCCTTAATCAAATAAAATATACTTGGCTTATTTTAAGTGAAGGGTATCCATTACCTAAGTTTTTCAGGCAAGAAAAACTTATAAATAATCAGAATATAATCTATTATGATAGAAGAGATAAATGAAAG
>CAJVPS010002985.1:0-11076 GCA_910591765.1 Ambispora leptoticha
TATTGATGTCATCTGGTAGGTGATGGATTAATGAAAATATTCGGTCTAATATTTTATCTTCTTCATTTTCATTTTCTACTATTGATGATGGATATTTCAAATCAATTGGTAATTGGGCATCTCTTCTATAGGTCAAGAAGAAAGATTCATGTTTGATAGTATTATTTTGAAGTGTCCTATATGCAAATAATACTGATAGTATGTATACATCCCATTGTTCATCTAATACAATATAATATTTCTGAAGTATTCCACATAAAGTTTTGTTAAATTATTCTACTATTCTATTAGTCTGTGGGTGATATAATGATAAAAACTTGTATTTAATTTCAAATCGAGTAATGAGTTCTTCAATTACTTGAGCTGTAAATTTAGTTTCTTGATCAGATTGTAATTCTTTAGGACATCTATATCTGCAAATTATTTTTTTAAAAATAAATTTGATAATTGTACTGGCTTCTTTATTTGAAATTACTTTTACTTTAGGTCATTTTGTGAGTGAATCTATTACTACAGCAATATACTGATTTCTTTTCTTGATTACTTTATAAGAGTTAACAAGATCAATTACAATTCTATCAAAAGGCTATCTAACTTTAATAGGATGTAGAGATTGTTTGGTTATTTGTTCATCAGTTCTTTGACAAGTTTTACAAAATCTAATAAAGTTCTTTATATCTGTTCTCATTTTATTCTACTAATATCTAATAGCAAGTCATTGATAAGTTCTATCAAATCCAAAGTGTCCAGCAAGTAAATCTGAATGTATGCTAGTCATTACTACTTCAACTTCATTTTCTTTTAATACTTGAAGTGGTGTGATAGGTTTTCTTCTTCTATTCTTTTTGTAAAGTATTCCATTAATAATTAAAAAGTGTTTTGATTATTAACGAATTTTCTTTTACTATTTTTCAGTATATTCTATAGGATAACTTTTATTTTCTAGATATCTCATTAAGTCATAATATATTATTAAATCTATTATGCTAAATTAATCAGGTTTGGATAAGTCATTTAATTAGTCATCTAGTAAAAATTATTCTAATTAATTAATTAATTAAGTAAGTTTGATATTCTACTTCTGCGAATATATTCTTGAGAGTATATTTGTATTTTGATTGATCTTTCCAGCTCTATAGGTGACAATAAAGTTGTATTTCATCATGATCATTATTCATCTTGAAATTCGGAATCCAGGATTAACTTGTTTAGTAAATAATTATCAAAGTGTATTATGATCAGTAACAATTTGAAAAGAGATTCAAGGAGGTAATATCGAAATTATCTAATAGTCCAGATTATAGCCAGAGCTTCTTTTTTAGTGATACTATAATTTTTTTTAGCTGGTTTTAATGAAATACTTGCATAGACTACTATTCATTCTCTTCCTTCATCATCTTTTTGAGACAATACTATATCAAGTCCAGAGTCAGAGGCATCAGTATAAAGATAAAATTTCTTAGTGAAGTTAGGAAAAATTAAGATTGAAGCAGTGATAAGTTTTTTCTTCAAAGTCTAAAATACATTTTCTTGGTCTACAGTCCAAACAAAAATGATATTATTCTTTAAAAGTTTAAACAGTAGTACTACTATCTGTGAGAATCCTTTGACAAATTTTCTATAATATCCAGCTAGTCCTAAGAATAATCTAAGCTTCTTGATATTTGTTAAGGTAGGAAATTCTTGAATTTGTTGAATTGTTGAGAAGTCTGGTGAAATTCCATCTTGAGTTATAATATATCCAAGAAAGAATAAGTTATCTTGAGTAAAGTTACATTTTTCTAAATTAAGTTTTAATCCAGCTTCTCTGATTCATTAAAAAACTTTTTGTAGATGTTCCAGGTATTCTTCCCAAGTTTTTGAATATATATTTATATCATCAATATAGACCATGGCGAATTTCTAGTTATAGTCTTCAAGTATACTATCTATAGCTTGTTGAAAGGTTGCTGGTATATTGTAAAGTTCAAAAGATATAACTTTGAATTTATATAATCCTTCTCTTGAAATAAAGACTATCTTTTTAATACTAGATAGTTCTATTTTGATTTGCCAGTATCCAGATGTAAGATCCATAAATAAAAATCATTTTGCATCTTCAAGATTATCCATCATTTTATCAATTCATGATAAGAACATTGAGTTTTCTGTAATTAACACAAAATCATTTCTTGTCATTTTTCTTTGCTGCTACTATAATAGGTGAGGTCCAAGAACTATTAGATTTTTGGATGATATCTGCATCTAATATTTGTTGAATTTCATCATGAATAAATTCTTAATCAGGTAGAGTTGCTCTGTAAGTCTTTTGACAAACAGGCTTTTCATTTTTAGTATCAATTGAATATTGAATAATATTGGTTTGTCCAAGTTCATTTAGATCTGATGCAAAAATATCTTTGTAGGCTTGTAACAAGTTATGTAGAGTATCTTGTTGTCCAAGTGTTAATTTTCTTTATTCAACTACTTTAGTAATTTTTTCTTTATCTAGGAAGTATACTTCTATTTCATCTTTTCCAGTTAATTCAAATCCTTGAATTCCATGAGACAACTTTTCTAATTCTTCTCTAGTATCTACAGAGATTATTTTTTCAATTAGGATGAGTTGTAAAAAGATTGCTTGAGCAATTTGTTCATTAGGTTGAATCTCATAAGGTTTATTGAAATTATTATGCAAGAGAACTCTAATATTTTCAGTATATCCAGCATTAATAATTCCTCCTTTAACTTTTATTCCTTTCTTGGCCAGTAATAATTGAGATATTAGTTGACAAATAGTTCCTACAGGAACTTCAATTGCCAAATAAAGATTAATTATAATTGTTTGACAAGATTGAACTAGGATTGCTTCTTCTCTAGAATATCTAAGATCAAAGCCTACATTATTTTCATGAGCTCATTTAGATATTTTTTCTTTATCTTCATCATTATGAATTTTGATTATCAAATTTGCTGACTGTTCTTCAAGTTGTTCTTCTTCTTCTACTTCATCTTCATAATCTCCAGATACTGTATAATATTCATTTAGAATTTCTTCAATTGAATTATAACTACTATATTCAGCTTTTTTTTCTTTCTCTGGTTCTAGATATTTTTCTTCCAGTGGTTCTTCAACTTGTTCAGATTGTACATAATCCTTACAAATATCTGAATCACAAGAAATTAAATATTCATTACAGAGTTTTACATTAATATATTCCAATTGAGCAAGTTATTTTCTTTGGGATGGAGATAGTTGTTAATAAATAGCCAGGAAGATTTCTTGGGCTGATGCTTCTTCAAATCCATCATAGATAATATATTACATCTCTTCTTCTTCATCATAATCAGTGATATATTGGGTAAGTATTACTTTTCCAATTTCATTACATTATTGATAAACATTTAATAAGTTACTATTACTTCTTAATTTTCTGATAGTGCCATTATTTTTTTGCCAATCATCATGATTAAATGCATATACACATTGTTCAGTATAGTCACAAAAATATTTGACATCATTATATCTCCAGGTTACTCCAAGAAAGTGTTTAGCTTTATCTTGAAGTCCACAGTAGTCACAGGCAGATAAATTGAGTTGTTATTGAGTAAAGCAATCAATACAAAATTGTTTTCCAGATTCATTTTCATCTCTTGCTTCTGAAATAGTTTCACTATCTATAAAGTATTTACAATGTGAATATTTAACTATTCTTTCTTCTGGCTTTAATTTTTGTAGAGCTTCACTTTTAGAAAAGAATTTTTCTTTAGTGATTGGTATCTTCTCTGATTCTCAGATATATTCCACTTCTAATCACCAGTTTTTAGTTTCATTCTGAGATAAAATGGTTAATAGATTATTTGGAATATTCATTTTAATATTAATTCAGATAACTAAATCATCAAAGTATTGAGAGTATTCATGTTTAGGGGTTGATAATTTATGATAATACCAACATTCAGCTATAGAATCTCTCTAATCAAAAGTCCATTGAGAACTTTGATAGTGAGTTTACTGAAGTCTTCTTTCCAATTTTGAGTATTCTTTTCAGGTGAAAATTGTATCCTTAACTTATATTCCTTTTTCAAAGATTTTAACATTTCTAACTTTAGGAATTAAGTTTATGATTATATAAGAAACTTTTCCAAAATCTACATCATTAAGTCATCTGAATGTAGTATGAATCTGAGTTCAGGATTTATCAGATGTTCATCATAGAAAATTATGATCTTCTAGATTTTGATTCTTAATTTCAAACTCATCATCAAAAGTTTTACTAGAGAATATTTCAGTATTATTATCACTATTTTCAGATATAGTATTTCATTATCCATGGATAAATTTGATTGATACTCTTTCTTCTTCTCCATTCCAATCAAAGGTCATTATATTTTTCTTTAGGTTGATTTTAGCATTGATCTTGTTTAACCAGTCTATTTCTACTACAAGACTATAGGTTTGAGCTTCAGTAACATTCACTTTAGCCAGAATTATGATTCTATTAATGGTAATAGGAAAGTTATCAATAACTTCTAATGGTTGCTTGGAATGTCCATTAATATCAGACATGGAAATATTTGATTTTCATTGAATTTTTATTTCTAATCATTTGAGAAATTCATGACTGATGACACATCCTGATGCTCCAGTATCCATGATCAAGTCTACAGAAGTCTTTCTAACTTTGGCTTCATATCAAGCTGAGGTTGTTTTAATCTTCTGGATGAACATTACTTTTCATTTGAGTTTCTTCTGTGGTTCCTTTCTCATTCCTTTTGATATTTAAATTCTTTGTTTAGGTGAAGTTTTGATGAGCTGAGCAATAGTAATATTGGCTTTCTAAAATGCTAAATCTTCAAGGATATCATAAGTTTTTGCATGTTTGACCAGAATTGGAAGATGTGCTCTTCCTTTCTTTCATTTCTTCTTCTCCAAGTTGGTCTTGTCTTCTTCAGGTACTTCAGGTAAAGGCTGAGTAACTTCATTTTCTTTTTTACTTTCTTCTTCTTCCTTAACAATTCTTTGATATTTTCTTTTTCTAACAAAATAATCATGTGTAGCTAGTAATGAGGAACTAGATTGGGTAAATGAATCACTAAATAAACCATTATTAAATGCTTGTAAAGCAGCTGTTAAATTCTGAATTTAGATGAGAAGAGAAGTAGTATCCAGATTTTGGGAATTATTGGATTGCTGATTATGATTTTGAATATTCTGATTTTGCTGATTATTATTGCTACTGTTATTATTTTGATTTCTATTATTCCAGTTTCAAGAAGTATTTTGGTTATTGGACTGCTAATTTGTAGATTGAATATTGTTTGAATAATATCTACTGATATATCCTTTTCCTCTATAAGTATAATAAATAATAGTAGATTAATCTCTTGACTAATTTTGTTGTTGATTGTTATTATTATTCTGATTATTATACCTTCTACCAGATTCTACATGATCTAACCTACTGGTCAGGTCTTGCAAAATCTTAGTGAGAGCATTCCATTTACTAATTGGTTGGACTTGAGTTTGGTAATAGGTCTGTTTAAGTGGATTTGAATCAGCTTCTTCTACATTTTTAGCAGTTTCAATAATGCTTTCCATAATATCATCAGTATTTAGATTAATCCATTTTCAAATTTCAGGTTTGAGTCCCTTCTTAAAAATTCAAATCTTGTATTCTTCTGGATAATCATTCTTTGAATCTACTTTACTTTCTAGTTCTATAAATCAATTGGTATATTCTTCTACAGTTCCAGTTTGCTTCAAGAACTGCAATTCATCTTGCCACTGTTGCATCTTACAAGGTGAACAAAATTTAAGAATAAATTGGCAAGTAAAGTTATGATCATCATATTCTTCATTTTCCCAGTTATCTAACTTAAGATCATTATTTATAGCTCATTAATCAAACCAGACAGTAGCTAGTCTCTCTAGGTATCCTCTTACTATCTTAATCTTTCTTTCATTGATAATTCCATTGGCTTTTGTGACTACTTTAAAGTCATATAACCATTCAATTGGATCCTGATCATTACCCTTAAATTTATGAATTGGAATAAGGATCTTCTCTATTCTTTGTATCTTCATGGATCAAGTTAATTCTTCAAGAGCTTGAATGAGGCTATCTATTCCTTCAGACATGATTATTTCTTCTTTAGGCTGAGATTTCTGAGATTGAATTTGTTTAATTGTAATTGTTGGTTCTTCAGGATCTTCTGAATCACTACTTTCATATTCTGATTCTGTTAGTTGATTAGTTGAGGAGATTTCAAAATTATCTGTCTCTTCAAGAACAGAAAGAACACTATTCACTAAGTAGATCTGTTATTCAATTATGATTTTAATTCCAAATATGAAGGTATTTAATAACTTGATAATTTCTCTTTGAAGTTGGTTAGGTGTAAGATTTTATTGTACAATATTATCAAAGAGTTCCTGTGAGAGTTTGTTATGTGAGACCATGTGATAATCCTGAGTTCAAGTAAGAAAATTTATAAATCTTCTGTCTGAATTTTCGTTGGCAGGAAAACAGTAAGAACAGTAGTTGTATGGCTCAATATGAGGTGAGAATTTCCAAGAGTCTTCTCTATTGTGTTTACTGAGATATAGATTGATTGGAAGTCCAATAAAAGAGTAATATGTATCCATAAACTAATAAATTATTTAGATAACTAATATCTCAAGAGTAGCTAATCCTTAAAATAACTAAAATGAGTAAAAATAAAAATAATAAAAATGAGTTAACTGGGACTTCTGAATGGATGAGATCCATAGAGGGAATACCAAATATTACAAACTATACTCTGGAAGATAGGTTTTATCATAAATATAGTTTATAATAAGTTTTGAGAGTGAAAACTAAATTATTTATAAAGATAATGGGAATTACAATTATTCTAAAGATTTTCTAATACCAATACTTACGAGTATTATATCAACACAAGATAAAAATGAAATAAAATGAAATTATAAAATGAAGTTGTGATCACGAATGCTAAACTAAGAGATAATATCAAAAACTAAGTAACAAATGCTCAAACAATTATAACAAATGCAAATAAAACTAAGGTAACTAATGTCAAACAAAATAAAGATAATAAATATCAAACAAAGCTTTTGCATATAGGAAAGCTTATCAAATCTTTTCCAAATAGAGATAACAAATACCAAATCTAAGCTTTTGTATGTAGGAAAGCTATCAAGAACCTTTTCAATCAAAATATAATCTATTATAATAGAAGAGATAATTGAAAGTAAGATATCAAGATAAATTTATAGGGAAAATTATAAGTATAACTCAAGTGTTTTCAAAAGATAATTGAATTATTACTATTCAAGTATGTTTATTTCAGATCTCAGAACAGAGATATTTATATATTTTTGAGATTTTACAAGTTTTTATCTAAACTCATTTGCTATTCTAGATTATAATTACAATCTTTAGGACAAAGTATCAATAAACAAACAAGTAAAAATAAGAGATAAGATACATGTGATAAGTTAAATGACAATACAAATAATGAAATAAAATGAAAAAATAAGATATATATTCTAAAAAGAAAAGATAAAAGATAAAAATAAATGAAATTCATTGATAAATCATTTCTAAAGTATTTCTGAATCATTATTAAATCATTTATAAACTGTTATTGATTTCAGAACTAATTATTCATTAATGATCTTAAAATATTGCAAAAATGTTGCAAGAATATTGCAAAAATATTATTGAATCGTGACTGAATTCATAACTGATATACTAATTATATTATTCAAAATCACATGACTTCTAAAAATTATTTGATTGGTCAAATTTTCCAAGTTTGAAAAATTATGAAATTAAAGAAATTTATGTTACTATAGTAATAATATATTTTATCAATTCCAATATGTCCAGCTATTGATATATCATAAAATTCAAATAATATTTTTGCTTTCAAGTTTTTATCATTTGGTATAGTTAAGTGACTGATATTCTTCAAATATATTAATTCATTTTTTAATTCAAAGTTCTTTACTTTAATTTGTTGTTTTGAATTGGTACTGTTGAAGTTCTTTAAGACTTTATATATTTCTGCAAAATATTTATCTGCTTGATACTTCTTTATTAAGTCTTCCTTTTCTATCAGATTGGTAATAACAACTAAAATATTAGCTAGATGTAATTGGCATGAGAGTGCATCTGCTATTATATTATCTTTGCCAGATTTGTACTTGACTTCAAAATTACTGACTTGTAAAATTTCTAACTAGCAAGCTTGTCTCTTTGAAAGATTATGTTGAGTTTTAATATATTCTAAAGAGATATAATCTGTAATAACTGTGAACTTTTGCCCTTCTAAATATGGCTTTCAGAATCTAATAGCAAGTAACTCTTTTTCATGAACTGGATAGTTTTGTTTTGTAGGTAAAAGTTTTCTTGATTCAAAAGCAATTAGTTGATCACTCTTATCTTGATTTTGTCTTAGCATAGCTCCTATGGCAAAATCTGAAGCATCTGTGATAACTGTGAATAATAGTTTTGGATTAGATAATAATAAGACTAGTACTGATATAAGATATTGCTTTAATTGTTCAAATACTTATTATACTATTATAGACTATTCATACTCTTGATCTTTATATAGAAGTGCTGTGAGTGATGAGGCAGTTGCTGAAAAATCTTTCACAAATTTTTTATAATAACTTGCAAGATCTAGAAATAAGCAAAGTTCTAATATATTTATTAGTGTTGGCCAATCTCTAATAGTAGTAATTTTTCTTTAATCAATAAAAATACTATCTGCTAATATAAAATATTCAAGATATTCTACATATTATTATATGATGTCATATTTCTTTCACTTAGCATATAATTTGTATTTGCAAAGTATTTTTAAGACTATCTGAAGATATTGAATATGCTCTTTCTTTATTTTACTATATATCAGAATATCATCTAGATATATAATTACAAATTTATCAAGATAATTATGAAATATATTATTCATGAGTATCATAAAGATGATTAATATATTGGTAAGATCAAAAGATAGAACCAAGAACTTATAGTATCTATAGTGAATTCTAAATACTATCTTATATATATCTTCTTCTGCAATATGAATTTAATAATATTCTGAATACAAATCTAGCTTTGAAAAGTATTTTGAATCTGTGAGTTTAACCATCAACTCATCAGCTCTTGGTAAAGAATAGTAATTCTTGATAGTGATTTTGTTTAAAGTTCTGTAGTCAACACATAATCTTAATATATCTTCTTTCTTATATACAAAAAGAACTAGTATTCCAAAGAGTGAGATACTTGAACAAATGAAATCTTTCTGAATAAGATCAACTAATTATTTCTTGAGCTCATCTCTTGAATAACAGTTGATTTGGTAAGATTTTAGAAAATACATCTTGAAATCTTCTTTTAATATTTAACATTTTTGGTAAAGGTAACTTTTCTTTTGCTTCTTCTTTGTCTTTAGTATTATTAAGATATATTGTGAAGAGTTCTGCATCTGCTAATAGGTTGACAATTTATTATCTTGATATATAGATTGAATTGTAGCTAAAGCCTGACTTTATTTTATTATCAGCTTGAACTTTAATTATCTTTGAACTATAGATAAAGGTTATGATATTATTTCTCTAGTTTATCATGGAGTTGATGTAAAATAACCAAGATTTACCTAGGATGAGGTCATATCTTTGCAATTTCAAAACTTGAGCATCTATCTTATACATTCTATAAGTATCTAATTTCAATTTATCAATTTTTGCCATGATAATAACAGTAATCTTCTTGTCATCTGTGAGTTTAATTGTGACTGGTATAGTTTTCTGCAATTTCACTTTATTCTTTTGTATAAATTTTTCATTAACAAAGTTTCTAGATATGTCACTATCAAGTAATACTCATACTAGTTTGCCATTTACTTGGCTATTAAATTTTAAAAATCTTTCTCTATTATCTTTAAGGTAAATGAATTCAACTTTCTTATAAGATTATGAAGATTCTTCTTATTTATTTTCAATATTTGTAATCTTGATCTTTGATTTTGAATAATAGTTCTTGGCAAAGTGATCTAATTTATTATAATTAAAATATGTCTTTAAACTTGTTGGTCTTCTAGTTATTATTATTCTTTTTGCTATTATAGTAACTTTCTATCTGGTCTAATTTCATAGATATAGAATCATTATTCTGATAACTTTTGTACTGATTCTGTAAGTAATATAAGTAATAACTATTATTATTTTTACTTGATAAGTCTATAGATCTGTCTTGTCCATACATAGCAGTGTCATAGTAAATGTCTAATTTTCAAGTATTTTTTAAGATTTTTGATATCTGATAACTTATTTTTATCTTTGTAGTGAGTTTTAAATCTTCTATAAAATATCTATAAAATAAGTGACTTGGTCTAAATCACCTATATCAGTTATTTGACCAACTATATTTCTAAATTTAGTATTATAATCTTATATTAATTCAGTTTGACAAAGAAAATATAATTGTTTATGAAAATATTATTGATAATGTGATGATTAGAATGCATTTTTAAGAGCTATAATAAAGACATCCCAGTTTTCAAAAGGTAAGTTACTGTTATCTATCTTATTTTTTTAAGATATCAATGTAAAGCTATATCTGTCAAGAAAGTGATAGCATATTGTATCTGAATCTTCTCATCAGTAATTTCTTGAGTCTGAAATATTATTTTAACTTGCATTATCCAGATAAGTATATTCTTATTTGGCTCTCCAGAGTAAGTAGGTAGTTTTATTGAGAAATGAGATATGAATTTAAAACCAGAGGGATCATCTTCTTTTACAATCTTGATCAATTCAGTAATACTTACCATAAATTATGTGAATTATTCTGTATTCATTCTGACTAAATATAATTTTATTAAAACTAAAATATGTATGTGCAAAGTATGTAGTGTATGATGTAATGTGTAAGATATTAGAGGATAATATTTATAATAACTGTATTCACTATTATCAATTTATAAGATTATTTTATTAATAGTTGTAAACAAGATAAAATGTGATATGAATAAGTTTTAATTTTATAACTTATGATTATTTTTATTATTTAAAAGTAT
>CAJVPS010002986.1:0-11076 GCA_910591765.1 Ambispora leptoticha
AATAAATATAGTAATAAATGATATAGAAAATAAAGATAATTATAAAATGAATAAAACTATAATAAAATGTAATATTTCATAACTAGAGAAAGATTAAGGAATTAAGGAATTTTATGTTACTACAGAAACACTAGTTATAAAACTATTAAATTTGAATTTATTAATCATCAAGAAGCTTATACTTATTTTCTAAAACAAGAACAAGAAGAAAAAGTTATTAAATAATAAAAATTAACTACAAAACAAGAAAGATTTCTTACTTAACTATTAGAAGATAATATTGATATCTTTATAACTAAATTACATCAACTTGACTAAAGTAATTTAATTTAATATAAGATATATACTGAACTTAAATTATCTATTAAATAATAATCTTATAGAATGATATTTTCAAATTAATTATTTATATCTGAAGAAATTTAAAGAATACTAACTGTAAATATAATTTAATCTTCAACTAGTTCTTGAACTTCATTTATTATTATAATTTCAAAGAAGAATAGAAAGAAAAGATTTTATATTAATTACAGAAAACTAAATATAATTATTTAAAAAGATATATATTTATTATCTGAAATTAATAAAATAATAAACTTACTTAAAAATATTTACTGATTTTTATCTAAGAATCTAATCTCTAGATATTGACAAATTAAAATAAAAGAAAAAAATAAATCTAAAATTACTTTTATCAATAGAGAAGAACTTTTTGAATTTAATATTATATCTTTTAAATTATATAATGTTCTAGTAATATTCCAGAGAATAATAGATACTATATTAGATAATTATAATTGAAACTTTATTAATATATATATGTATATTGATAACTTAAATATATTCTCAAAAGATTTTGAAAAATACTTGGATTATCTTAATAAAGTATTTTACAAAATTCAAAATACTAATTTAAAGCTCAATCCAGAAAAATACAATTTTTGCAGAAGAGAATTTTCTTTTCTTAAATATATAATAATCAAAGAAATATTATCTAACTCTTCAACTATCCAAAAAATAAAAGATTTTTTTCAATTAAGTACTGTTAAAGAACTTAGAACTTTTCTTGAATTTGCTAAATATTATAGAAAATTTGTAAAAGAATTTTCTCAAATCACTATATTTCTATTTAAATTACTTTAAAATAAAGAATTATTTATTTGAATAGTAAAATAAGAAGAATCATTTCAATAAATCAAATAATATTTTATAACTATATATATTTTAATTTATTTAGATTTTATAAAAAAATTTTATCTTTATATCAATATTTCAAATTTAAAACTTGAAGTTATTCTATTTCAGAAAGATAAAAATAAAAGAAAATAAGTAATTACTTATGTAAATATTATTTTGAAACCAAATAAATAAAAATATAGAGTATTGAAAAAAAAGTACTAATAGTAATATGAGCTATTAGATAATTTGTTATTATATACTTGGAACCATATTTAAAATAATAATTAATTATAATATCTTAGATAATTATTTAAAAATCAACAAAATTACTTTGCTAAAGTAAATTGATAGATCATATTTCTCATAAAATATGTCTTTATTATTACTTATTGATCTAAAAGAAAGAATTAAAATGCTGATGTCTTGTTTTAGATATATTTAGAAGATTATTAAAAAATATTTCTCTTTATAATAATAATATAAATTTAATAACTTATTATAACTTACAATAATTTTTGGATAATAAAATATATTCTATAGAATTAACTCTTGAATAATAATGAAAAATACAAAATTAATTAAAATATTTTTTATAAATTAATAGTATATTATATAAAATTAATAGAAGAAAATAACTAATTATATCTCTTAAAGTTATTAAAGAAAATAAAATGAAATTTATTCTAATTAATCTATATTTAAACTTATTATCTGAACATTTTAAATTTAAAGAAACATACCAATAAATTGTAAATAAATATTAGTAAAATGATATAAAAACTGATATAAAGAATTATATGAAAACTTGTGAAATCTGCTAGCAAACTGATATAAGAACTATAAAATAATCTTTAAATCTATCAAAATTAGATAATCTTTTAACAGAATAGTTATAGATTTAATTAGAACTTGTAAATTAATAATAACTGAAAATTAATATATTATTATAACAATCAATTATCTTATAAAATGATCTGAAATTAAATTAATTTCTGATAAGAAAGCTATTATAATTGCAAAATTCATTTTTGAAGAAATAATCTATAGATATAAATATTCCAAAAAAATATAATCAGATAATAAATTAGAATTTGTTAATAAAATAATTAAAGAATTATCAATAAAATTTGAAATTAAATATAAATTTTCTTTACTATATTACTTATAAACCAATAGAATAATAGAATAATTTAATAAAATACTATGTATAATATTATAAAAGTTGATAATAATACATGAATAAGAATGAAATATCTTTATTCTTACTACTCTTTTTACTTATAAAATTAATCAAAATTCAATAACAAGCTTGAACCATTTTTTTTAACTTATAAACAAAATACTAGACTATTTATTGAATTAAAAATTCCTGTTAATTTGAAAAAATATTTCACAGAAGAAGAAAATTATTATAAAAATATATTATATTATAGATTAATTATTTTAATAAATTATAGAAGTAAAACAGAATATAAAAGACAGATAATTATAATATTCACAAAGATATAATAAAAAAAATTCAAAAAAAAATAATATTTGAAATTGAAAACAAAGTATTACTATTTAATATAAAGTAATATTCTATAATTAGAGATAAATTTTAATTTACTTGGAATAAAAAATAATATTATATTTATAATTATATTGAATATAATTTTTACAAACTTCTGAATTAAAATAGAAATATTCTTAAATACTTTATTAATAAAAGATAATTCAAATATTATTATAATTATCAAGATTCACATGTATATTCTCTTAATTTTTGTTATACTTATCTTCAGATTTATCTTTTATCATATTTTATTTATATTTTATATTTATCTTTTATAAAAATCTTAATATCAATATTATATTTTTAAATAGACTAATAATTTAGAATTTATATAAATATTCTCTTTCTTTTTCTTCTATTTTTCTTTATTTTCTTATACTTATTTAAAAATCTTTTGGAATAATTACTTTTTTAATCTTTAGATTACTTGCTTACAATAATAAAAAAAAGAAACTCATATTTCTCTTTTGGATTTACTTATGCAATCTGAATTTACTAAAGATATTGAAGTAAATAATACTTTTCTTTTGAAAATTTAATTAGCAATTAATTCTATTAAAGTATTTTTAGAACTAGTTGAAATATTTACTGAATTAGACTTTGATTGGTTAAATATATTTATTATTATATCTTTAAAAAATAAATCTGAAATTACTATTAAAGAAATTACTGAAGAAGAAATAGAATTTGTAAATTCTGGAAGCTCAACTATTTTTAAAGAAAAATCTGAATTTTTTATTATTATTTCTGAAGAAACTAAACTTAAAGAAGTAGTATTAGCAGTTTATAATAACATATTGAATAATAATAAAAAGATAACTCAATATTATAAACTTGAATATTTACTTTCAACTCAATTATATAAATATTCAAAGAATATATCAGAAATTAAAAGAAGAATTAATGATTTTCTTGGAAGATAAATATATGATAAATTATATAATATTATATAAAAAGTATTTTTTATTTATCAGTCTGAAAAAGAAGTACTTATTAATCAATTTGATTTTATATCATCCAAGTTATTTTATTTAAAAAGAAAAGAGATATTGAAGATTATTGCTTAATTTTTATAGGAATAAAAATTTTTTGAAGAAGAATTAAATATTACTATAGTAATATAAAATTCTCTAATTTCATAATCTTTCTTTGATTATGTGAAATTTTATTTTTCTATAATTTTATAATTTATTATATAATTATCTTATTTTTATCTAATCATATATTAATTTTCTTTATTATATTTATCTCTTATATTTATATTTCTATCTTAAATATTATATTTTATTTCCTTAATCTGAGATCTATATTTTTAATCTATATTTCATATATATATTTATTTTAATATACTTTATAAAGTAATTAGTTAGTTAAAGATCTCTTTTATTTTTTATAAATAATAAAATATCAATATTTTAATAAAATAATAAAATATCAATATTATAATATTTTAATGAAATAATAAAATACCAATATTATAGTATTTTCATGAAATAATAAAGTATTAGTATATCAATATTATAGTATAGATTTTTATAGCTAAAATATTTTAAAGTTTGTTGGCATGTAGATTTAGATAGTATTAATTAGCAATACTATAATAATTTATATATTTGAAAAATATATAAAAGCACCTGCTATTCCAGCTTGAAATAATTAGTTTTGAATTGAATTATTTGTAAAATATAATTAAAAAGTTTATTATTATAATAATAGTAATCTTTTGGTTTCTTTTCTAATTATACTAGTATCCTTTTTCTCACTTGATTTTATTTCTTTAACTATACAAAGTTGATTTTAATTTGGATATAATATTATATTGATTTTGATTTTTTGATATTATTTTTATATTTTTGGGAGTAAAAGAATAAATAAGCTATACTTTTATTTTATTTGTTTTTGAAAGTAGAAGATCTCTATTATAAATAAGCCATACTCTTTTTGATTAGTTATTTTTTGTGTCCATTTATCCACAGGATTCGTAAAATTTACATTCTCAGAATTGAAATGTTGGGCAGCTCCCCATTCAAGAACCTTCTCCCAAATATTAATCTCTTGAAGATTCGAATCATACCGTTGAGCAAAGAAGCCAACGCATTTTTTTGAAGTTTTGTAAAATCATTCGATTGAAAAATAGCGGCAGGGTTTGACTTGCAACACCTGTGCAAAATTTCGTAAGAGTCGTGTTCGAATACGACTTGATTGATCAAGGAAAAATTTTCAGTCATCGACTCGATGTGATGCGCCAAAAGAAAGTTTTGAATGTATTCAAGCAATTCGTCAAGAACCAACTCATCCACAGCAATCAATAAGTTCGGCACTCCATGTTCGTTCAAGTTGATTTTGCCACAATACATATATCTAACCCATCTCAAAATAAATTTCATTTACTGTATACATGTATTATATCAATACAAGGTATAATTTATTTACCTCAATAAGATTTCAAAAATACGCGGCGAAATATTTGGTTTCTTTAAAGTAATATTTTATTTGTTTCTCGTATCGGAAAGTGTTACGGCGAAAGATTGGGATTGCGCCATTAAAATAGACGAATGTGCGGTATAGGTCTGTAAATCTTCTCCATCCCCAACAATTATCTTAATATCACAAAAATTGCCTTTTCGTAAAATTTAGCCAACTTGTTTGAATGTGAAGTCAATATATCGGTCGCCATTTTTATTTTTTATTTTATTAATGTGGATTTTTGGTATGATGCAAACTAGTTTACATATACTTTCAATGACAACAAATAATACATGTTTCGGTATGTACAAAGTTTGATCCAAACACGACAAAATATTAAAACTTAAGAACTTTCGCGTCTTTTTGCATTATCCATTTCTGGAACAATTGTTTTCGAACAAAGGAAAAAAAAAGACTATATATCACTGGCACGAAGATGAACGCGCTGTGCCAAAAATTAAGTAAATTCAACAGGAACAATTCAACAAAAAGGTGGTAATAGACATCCTAAAAAATTACTGCTCATATACCAAGAAAGGTGGAGTCAATATCTTCGTAAGATGACGTTTGGTCCATTTTATGCGCTTCTTTTTTGAACTGTTGTTAACCTCGATGTAGCATTTGGTCGATTTTTTATATCCATGCGATTTTAAATGTCTACCTTCTCGGTACTCAGTTTAGTAGCAATTTGTCGTATGGGCATAGAAAAAAGTTTAATGATGACTGGCAACACCATATTCTCTAATGAAACAGCATTCTAACATTGGTTTAAGGGTAAACGACCGATCCAATACCAAAAAACCGTTCAAAAATTCTTGTGTGGGGTGGTTTCTGTATGAAGAGAAAACTCAGTTATTTTGCTTTCAAGATATCATGAATGCTGACGGTTATGTTAAAATTTTGCCGGGAAATTCAAAAATGCTGGGAGAAAATGGCGTTTCCAGCAAGATAATGATCCTTAGCATGCTAAAAAAGTTTCGTGCAGAAAATGTAACCGAAGTTCTTGATTGGCCGTCAATTGTAAAACGTGAAGTAGAAAAATAAATGCCACAAAATTTAAACAAATTGGAACAATTTATAATGGAGAATGTAATTTTTTGTCAAATAATATAATTAAAAATTTAATAACTCAATGTCACGCAATTGTAATTAATTATTGAGAATAATGGCGCAAGAATCGCATATTAAATTTGTAATAATAAAACTTTCAGCTTTCGAGCTTTCGAACAAAATATCTTGATCGTGTGTTTTAATGTGATCTGCGTGAAATTTGTAGGTTCACTATGAAAAAGTGAAATTCTCAATAAATGTACATGTCATGTAATTGGTTAAATCAGCGACAAAGTTTCATGAAAAATCCTAGCGCTTCCAATATCGATTAAATAAATACAGTTTTTATATTCATTTTAAAACTAATAACCGAGAGAATATTCTAATAAATATAAATATACATTTATATTTGCTAACCAATCGGAGAACAATAAAGTTACATATACGTGAAAATCTTTGGTTAACCAATCATTTTAGATCATCAATCTAAATTTTTTGTAACAAAATTTTGGTACATGTACATGTATACTTAACGGGTCGTGTATACAAAAACTAGCACATATGATTATAAGTAATTCACCGTAGTTTAACATGATAACATGAAATATGAGTGTATCTAACAAAATTCAACATTAAATATGGGTTAAACTTGCATTTCCATATCTATTTTTACCTGTACTTTAGTTCACAGATGAAACCTATCAAGTTCGACCAGTGTTTGAATTAACATATCTTTCGCGTTCATAAAATATTTTTTCTTTATGATCCAATTGTTATCCAACTGTTCCATAAGACTGCTTATAAATTTATATCAGGCGCAGCATTACTTGGATATATCTTTTTTAAAAGAGAAAAACAGATCACAGATGAAGGATTAAAAATTTTACACAGGCACCGTTTATTTCTATATTTATTGTTAATTAAACTTGCACACTTGATACTTAAACGACTTTATTTTCTACATAATGTTCTAATTTGCACGTAAAGATCTTCACAAATTGTAAGTAAATAAACCCTACTTCAGTTTATTAAACAAAATTTCATAAATGTGCAGAATGGAAATACATATTCAATGCAGTGGTCAATAGAAAATATATAGTACTTAATAGTTCAAAAAGTGTTAACAATTCTAAAAACATAATTATATTCTTCACGTCCAAGGAGCACCTTTCATACCATTGGACGAAGAAATATTATAATCTGTTATCTTATAATGATTGTAAAAATATTTCGACAATAAACGAGTTTTATTTTATTACGATGGTTAATAAGACTTCTTTTTTAACAGGCGGCTAAAATCACTTATAATGCTGGTCGAGAATGATTACTGCAGGCCAGGAGGTACTTATTTTCATGGAATGCTTGCGCAAAGAATTTTTACGATTTCACAATGTATTATATTAATTAATTTTGTGTAGGATCTTAATAAATTATTTCAAATAAAAGTGACGAAATCTTTAGCAAAGAAAAATAGAAACGTACATTGATTTATACTGTCAAATTTCAAAAGATGATATTAATTTTTTCAAAAAATAAACCATAAGCTAAACGTGAAAATATATTAGAATAAAACCTTCTGTTATTATACAGTCGCAATTTAATGGAAATAAATTTCTAAGGTCCCATTGTCGGGAAATGTGAAAAATTCTCATAACTCGAAAATTGTATCATCTCGAAAATTTGGGTTACGAAGAATTCAAACTAGGGATATTAAAAAGCTTCATTGAAGTCAGTCATTTGAGTTGACTCAGCCTGAGATCATGTTCCAATGTTCACATGATTGGTTAGCATTATATTGTAACGATAATTTTCATTAGAGTTTTAATCAAAAATAAACATTTAAAAATAAAAAATAATTTTAATAAACTTTTTTGATGACATTAAAGAACTAAATTATAGTCGCAACTAGAAATCCCGTGATTACGAAAATTCTGGAATAATGCAAAGGTCTTTAATTTTGCGTCCCTAATTATTGTATTGTCCCCTGCTACCTGAGCAAAATCCTTTGCTTTGTAAAATCAACATTGATGCCGTTTCGTAAATTCTTATAAAAATTCTTACTTTGTAATATCAACATTGTATATAAAAGGTAGCTCGGAGCGGAATTACTAAATAATAAAATTATTTTAAATTAAGTCTCGGCTTTTATTTCTTTTGTGCCACAACGAAATTGATAATTTTATTTGAATATGAATATTATTTGAGGTTTGATAATAAACCTTATAGTTATTTTTGTTGTTGGATTAAGATTGTCTTATTAGAAATCTGTTCTGTTATTTTTGAAATTGAATATTGTTATTTATATTTTACCTTTGTTTTTGAATTCCTTTACTTTTGAACACACAATCCCCATGTAAGATTAGCATAGAAGAATTTAGAATCTTTCTATACCCACTCTGCGTAAAGCATTCAGTCTAATTCCTTTTAGTAACCTAACTTTTGAGTTTGGTTGTAACAATATATTAAAAATATACTTGTTCAACAGATTCTTTTACTAATGAATATCTTTTATCATATAAAGTTTAGAAATCATGCATATGTACAAAAATTTTGTATGTCATGTTTTAAAATCTACAAATTACACAGGATCCGCACATTTGCTGTAAAACTAATTCAGACCAAGGAGTAACTCCGTAAGTATTAAATATACATGTACTTAAGTCTAGAACATCATACAATATTATTTGAGGTTAATACATGTATGGTTAGATATCATTGTAGTTGGTTACATCAGCCGTATTAGAACCACTGAATTATGGCTCGTTTTTGCATAGCGATATTTGATTGCAACACAACCAAAAATCAAAATGGCAAAAAGATAATTTCACTTCAATTGGCCAATCTGATACCTAAGAGAATAAAGAGGAGAATAATATCGTAATAATTGACTCATGTATATGACAATGCTCAAGAAGTAAAACATTGTCCTGTGCACCTCAATGGTATTTACGTAATATCTTACAAATATACGTGAATAATGATAGAGAAAAATACGTGTCATGCAAGTTTATAACTTTACATGTGTATGGTGAATCGTATAGCATAGTAAATCTTCAGATATAATGATAGAGAAAATACGTTGATCATACATTTATACATGTAAGCACAATTTGTATAACGATAATACATGTTCCATGTACTGTATGAGCACATGATTTCACATACATATAATAGTTGATACATGTCATGTAATAGTAATATTTTGTTACCCAAAAATACCAGTTACATGTACATGTATGTTAAAATTATAAAATCTAACATTTCGCCAAGAAATGCATGATGTCGATAGTTACCAAGTACATGTACATCATGTAATTAATTGAATACTAACGTTAAAGAATTTTGAGAACGTGCAAATAAATTCTACAAACGTGGTTCGAGTATATGGAAAAAAATTGCACATGATTTTTATTATTTAAACGAAAAAAAATTGCACATGATTTTTATTATTTAAACGAAACAAATTTTCTTTTTATTCTTCAAAATTTAAAACTAATAATAAAGAGAAAAATGAAAAATTGGTTGTATTCCTTTTTGCTATATTGCTTTTTGTTGTTGTATATTGTACAAGGTAATTGATAAAAGTTTTTGGTTGTTGTTTATTAAAGTATTTGACTAAAACTAACATTATTTCTCTTAGCATTCATACCATGCAAACCTATTAGCTGCCCTCCTAACGCTGACTGTGTTAATAAATGTGGATACACCACAACTCCAACGTCAACATCAACGCCAACACCAACTTTTAGAACTTGCATATATCTTTGCCAAAGAGGAAAACATTGTTTTAATGGAACTTGTGTTGCTGATACTACTACAACAACAGCACATTCACCTCTAGAATGCTTGTGCCAAAAAGGAAAACATTGTGTTAATGGAACTTGTGTTGCTGATACTATAACAACAACAACAACAACAACACATTCACCTCACGAATGCTTGTGCCAAAGAGGAAAACATTGTGTTAATGGAACTTGTATTTCTGATTAAACTAGATTTATCAATTATTTAACTTTTATTCATTCATTTGTAATTTAAATTGCTTTTATAGAAATTATAATCTGTAGCAAAATACAAACAAATACAAGATCAAATAAAAAGGCATGAATAAACTCAATGCAATTTAACAAATCTTATTTATTTTTAATATTCTTAATAAAACTCATCCGAATATCAATTCTTAAAAATTACACAACACAAGTCCTATTATATTTATGAAATAAAGAAGGACATGCAAGAGCAATGATGAACATAAAAAATTATCATGATTTTTCCAGAGCACTTGTACAATACACTGAAGAGATATCTCAATGAAAAGTTTGATTAGCCAAAAGATCTTGAGATATCTTAAGAGCATAAACATAAATCTCTTTAAAATAATAATAATGCTTACAAACAAAAATGGTATTGAATGGACAAAAAAATTATAATATATTAGAAGTTATGGACTGGTTCTCAAACTGTCATATTTTAAATCTTATTATTAAAGGAAATGCAGAAGACATATCACTAATTCTAATGAATTAAAAAATATGACAGAGTGGTGAGCTATCTAAGATATTATTATAATATATATTTAAAATCAATAAATAATATTATGAATACAATGAATAATATATAATAAATTCATTTATCTTAAGCTTTCAAATTAATTTGATATTGCTAATAGTATTTGAAGCTATCCACTTATCTTTAACTAGCTTATTTAGTTATAATTTATTATTAAGTCATCTTAGCTACTTATTTTTAAAATCAAAGAAAGCTCAATCAAATAATTTATATTATAAAATTAATTTTAATAAGAATAATTTATTTATTTTAAATTG
>CAJVPS010002987.1:0-11074 GCA_910591765.1 Ambispora leptoticha
TACGAAATCTGCAACGTGGGCATTTATATTTTGCCACAAGAGCATTGCAACCTTGACATTTCGTCAAGGATAACGGAGGTGATCGGGCACGTTTCTTTGCTGTAGCACGTTTTGTAGCTGTTTCTGCCGGTGAAAGAGTTTCTTTCGTTATATTTTCATTCTTTGTCATGAGTTGATTGTCTGCTGAATTTATATCCAAGAATGAGAAAAACTCGATATATTTAGCAAAAGATATGTACATGCTAATAAAAGTATTGGGTACTCACTTGATTTCTCGAGGATTAAGTTAAGAGGGTCAAAATAAGACATTTAAAAATTTGTTCGCAAAAAAAAATAAAAATGATCATCTTGATTGACCATTTACTTGTTAGCGTTAGTACCTGGCCACATGATTTGCCAAACCTTGAACTTTATTCCTGAAATTCCTCAAAAGAAAATTATTGTCTACTGTAGCGAACACTATGCAAAATGGTCTCAACACCGGTTTCCTTAGAAGATCAGGCAAAGCTTTTGGAAGAGGCGGTATTACAGCAATTTACGATTATTTATAATTTTTTTTTATTATTTTACTTCTAAAAAACGTAAATTTTGGTGTATTATTTATAGTTAATTGTGGTGAAGGGGCAAGCGTACCAAATGAAGCGTTGCATTGACAACAATAAGCTAATGGATGGTCTGAAACACTGTTCTGCAATGCTGGCAGAACTACGAACTTCTGCATTAACGCCAAAAAACTATTATGAGCTTTACATGGCTATATTTGATGCTCTTCGTCACCTCACCATATATTTGAATGATGCTCACAACTCGGGAAAGCAACACTTGGCTGATCTTTACGAATTGGTTCAATATGCTGGAAATATTATCCCTCGATTGTACCTAATGATCACAGTAGGAAGCTGCTATATGTCACAAAAAGATGCACCAGTCAAAGAAATAATGAAGGATATGATGGAAATGTCGCGTGGTGTACAACATCCAACTCGTGGCTTATTCTTGAGATATTATTTGAGCGGGATGACTAGGGACTCGCTACCCGTTGGAAATGATCAAGGGTATGTTGAAATTAATATATTTGAGCTCAAAATCGCACAATCTATTTAGAGTGGAGAATTATTCTTTTATTCAGATCTACGGGAAATCTTCAAGATTCCATTTCCTTTATACTTACAAATTTCATCGAGATGAACAAACTTTGGGTTCGTCTACAGCATCAAGGACACTCACGTGATCGCGAAAAACGCGAAATGGAACGCAAAGAATTAAAAATCTTAGTTGGCACTAATTTGGTTCGATTAAGTCAATTAGATGGTGTCGATTTGACTTTGTATCAAAAGGTGATTCAATGTTAGCAAAATATTAATGAATATTAATTAATTAATGTATTAAATCTTTTTATTTATTACGAAATTGTATCAGAAAATTTTGCCCGCTATTTTAGAACAAGTCATCAATTGTAAAGATGTAATAGCACAAGAATATCTAATGGAAGTGATAATTCAAGTGAGTAACCTTTCATTTTTTTTCTTTAAAGAACCCGCATTGATTATATAACTTTGATATCTAGGTGTTTCACGACGATTTCCATCTCAGAACTCTAGGATCTTATTTATCGGCAACAGCGCAACTTCATCCTAAGGTGAATGTAAAACAAATAGTGATAGCATTGATTGATCGTTTAGCCGCATATGCTGCTCGCGAGGCTGAGTCTGAGCCTGCAGAAGAAATCAAGCGCCAAGAAGAGGAGGCTCAGAAAAGATTAGCAGAAAAAATTAAGCATAAACTAGGACATGAAGAAGATCATTTTCAAAATGGTTTAACAGAGAAAGAACTTTCCAGTAATGAAAACATTGAAGATGATTTAGAAACGAAAATAGATGAATTGGAGCAAAAAGATGAATTGGAGCAAAAAGATGAAAAAAATAATTTACCAGAACATGGGGTAGAAAAATTCCGAGGAATTCCAGAGGATGTTAAATTATTTGAAGTTTTTTGGGATCAAATAGTTAACCTGGTGAAGGTTTGTGTTGTTTAGAAGAAATTGATTTTCTTTATCGGTTAAATTTGCTATCAATTGGGTATAGCTTTATTTTGTTGATTCGATAGCTTTATTATCTTAGGCGCGACCTGATTTATCAATTCAAGATATTACTGCTTTGTTGGTCTCTTTAGTTAATTTGTCCCTCAGTTGCTATCCTGATCAAATTGAATATGTGGATCAAGTTATTGAATTCGCTAAATCCAAATTTATCGAGTTCAGTGAGAGGTATCTTAAAGTTTTAATTTTTCTTGCACCATTTTTTTTTTTGCGTTATTAAACAAGTGATTAATAATGACATAAACATCAAGCCAAAATCCAGATCTCCATAATTCAATTACTATCAACAACCTTTTAAACCTTTTGCTTGCTCCAATAAATTCATATAATACCGTTCTTACACTTCTTGCGTTGCCCAATTATACCGAATTACTTGCCCTTCAACCATTTGCTACGCGTCGTTCAGTTGCGCATGCGATTGTAGCATCAATTCTTAAGTATGAAACATATATAGACACAGCGGAGGAAGTAAATGGTATTCTTGATCTTTGTAGCGTACTTATTCGTGATCAAAAAGATGCTGTAATGTCAAGTCCCTTTAGCAGTTTTACTACTGGGCGAAGTTCTAGGGGTAACAAGGAGCCAGTTATGGAACCTGAGGAATTCGCTGAGGAACAGGGATGGCTCGCTAGAATCATTCACCTATTTAAGAATGATGATCCTGACAGTCAATTCATGGTAATTTAAACTGTCTGTCCTTAATGTAAATTTTTCATTGTAAATGAGAAATATACTGAATTTAATGTATATAATATTGATAGCTCCTATCAACAGCTCGTAAGCAATTTTCGGAAGGTGGCGAGAGGATACGATATACTTTCCCGCCTCTTGCGATATCGGCTATTAAGCTTGCGAGAAGCTATAAAGCTTTAGAAGTACAAGACGATAACTGGGAGAAGAAAACATCAACACTATTTCGTTTTATACATCAGATTATATCTATTCTTTGTCAAAAATCAGAATGTTCGTCTATTTGTCTGCGGCTTTTCTTGCTTGCTGGACAAAGTGCGGATGAATGTGGATTTGAAGAAATTTGCTATGAATTTTTCGTTCAGGTAATGATATATCAAAAAAATTTGAAATTTTTACAAAAATCAGAAATCAACTATTATTTTCTCACAAATTAATACTATCTTAGGCATTTACTATCTATGAAGAATCAATATCTGGATCTAGAGAACAATTCCAAGCCATCACACTTATCATTGGAACTTTACAAGCGACTAGAGTATTTGGGCCTGAAAATTATGATACTCTAATCACAAAATGTGCTCTGCATGGCAGCAAACTACTGAAGAAACCGGACCAATGTCGAGCAGTTTATTTGGCCAGTCATTTATGGTGGGCCACTGAAATTGATGGTAGAAATGAAAAAACCCCAACGGTTGTTAATCTATTCATTTATTTTATTGATTCATTTAAATGGTATAGATCAATCGAACTAATTATATCATATATAGGAACTTTATCGAGACGGGAAAAAAGTTCTAGATTGCTTACAAAAATCTCTAAAGATCGCTGATTCTTGTATGGATTCAGTGACCAATGTTGAATTATTTGTAGAGATTCTGAATAGATGTATATATTACTTCGAGCGACAGAATGATGCTGTATGTGATCATTTCATACTACTTTTAGACATCTTATTATATTGCTAATATGTGTCTTCTTGAATAGGTTACCGTAAAATACCTTAATGGATTAATCGATTTGATTAATACAAATATTCGTGGTATTGATAATCTTGATCAACATCCGCCGACTTCAGCTTCCTCTGTTTTAGTGGAACCTGAAGGTGGTATATCGGAATTTGTAGTGAAACATTTTCGTGCTACACTACAGCATCTTAATACACGAAAAGAAGCGGTACTTGCCGCAAAAGCTCAAGGAGACTTTAGTCAACCCCGATACGATGAAATTGACACGAGCGTTTCCCCTTGAGTAAATAATTTTCTTTAATAATAAATTTATACAGTTATAATATTATTTTGTAATTATTTAAATTATTTAAAATGAAATCATTTATATTTAGTTAGACTTTGTTTAGCTTATGGGTAATATGTCATTTGGTGACAGTACTATATATTATTGTAAAAATAGCAATACAATATTACTTGGTCAGATAGTATTTTGGTCTTTTGGTGAAAATCAAGCTATTTTTTCGTTAGCAATATTTTACAAGGCCAAATAATGGACATTTGAACCTAAAATCATGCGTTAAATTTTTTTTCTACTAAAGATATTATTTTTTGAAAAAGTTCATCGCGAAAATCTACTACTATTATTTATTATACATGAGATACTTATTGTATTCCCTAATAATTCCCAATCAAATTTAAATTAATAATTCACAACACAAAGCAACTCACGCTACTCCTTCACAAACACTAGACAATGTTCCTTTATTCATCGTCATCAGAATCGGGATCGCCCTGGAGGAAATATGTTGGGTAAACATTCGTAACTCTATCCCAGTACCAAACTCCATTATTGAGCTGATAAAAATCGGCAGTTATAAACATGCCTCGTATAACGTTTTTAGCTAATTCCGGGCCAATCAAAATTGGTATCAGTACACTTTCGGGATGATCATGTTTCCGAACATAAATTCTATATAATGAATTAGGTGCAACATTTTCAAAGTTGGCGCCATTTTCTATGGGAATAGTTGATGTAGGATTGGTAGTATCATGGTCATTCTCAGAATTGTTTTGTGTAGAATTGTCCTGTGTACTATTACTAACATTAGGATCGAATGGTGTTGAAATAGGATGAGAGTCAATATCAATTACATCCATCTCTTCTGATATTCTTGTCATCTTATTATTTAGATTAACAGCTGCATGTTCCTGACCTGTCACTTCTCTAAATATCGATTTGGCCTCAGACATTGAGATTCCAAGCATTTTAGCAGCTTTCTCTTCACCTTCCCAAGGATCATCAAGCAAACCAAATAGTTCTCCGCCAAACAATAATGAACAAGCTTTATTGAATCTACCAGGTGTGAGTTGAGCCAAACGTTTACATAATGGCAGCTCTATTTTTGCTTGTTTCGCGATAGTCAAGGCTCGTTGCATATCATCGTTATATTCCGGGCATACTCTCTGATTCACGAGGTAATTAATGAAAGAAATTACAACTATGGGTGCCTCGACAAACTGATCCATATATACATAACCAGATTTGTCAATCAGATAACTTGAGAGATAAACTGTCACAGTGTAAGTAAAATCAACTTCCATGCCTTCGACACGATCTTCTTCAACGAAGTTGACAGCACGACGTTCTCTAATTTCCTCAGCATCAGCTTCACCATCTTCTTCATCTCCTTGTCCCTGAAATGCTTTGGGGCCCGTCTCGATGCCACCGAAACGCATATAGGATTCAAACACTTGATTCCGAACCGCGTTAAACTTACGATTCTTTTTATATCTTTGAACGGCAATCTCAACACGTTGAGAAATTGGCTTCGAACTGATAAATAAAAGGGAATTAGAGAAAGAAACAGCAAATTAACACATAATGAAAATAACATACAGATCGTAAACACGATCTGCATCTTCATCGCGTGGACCAATTTCATCGAACTCGATATTCGCATCGTTAGCAGGCTTCTTCTTCTTCTTCTTCTTCTTCTTTTTGACAGGATTTACTTGAATGGACGTAGTGTTTTCATTGGTTTCCGAAGTCACATTAGTAGAACCGCTCTTTTCTCCTGCCTGTTCTTCGTTATTCTTGATATCGTTATCTTCGGTTTCTTCGCAGTCCACGACCGTTACTTTACGACTTTCTTTAGCATCTTCATTGTCCTTCTCTTTCGAGTGTTCAGTTTCAGGCTCATTCTCTTTGTCGTTATTTGGTGCAACCTTATTGTCGTCATTTGTATTTTTAGTAATTGGCTTTGGCACATGCACTAATTCAGGAAGGTCTGGAAATCTTTCGAGGAAAAACACAAAATTAATGAAGTGATAAAAAGAAACATAGCTTTTTAATAAAAGACGATGGTTACTCTTCTTGAATTTCGTTTTGTGCCGCCATTTCCTTCCTTCAGGGTACAAAGTTACACCGCGCAAAAAAAAAATTGATAAACAGTGGCTGCTGTTAGAATTAAATTATTTAGTGATCTACGAATAGTATGAATTAGTACTAGATTTTTGTGCTTTGTCGAGGTGCGGTGATTATCTGTTTCTATCTTTCTGTGTTTGAAAGAATGACAACAAACAGCAAACCTCAACAACTTTTAGCCATCGCTGGGCACATTTACTTAATAAATCCTTATTCCGGTGCTTATAAAGAGTATCTAAACGAAGACTGGGCAACGACAAATGCTGGAGCCTTGGATCCCTCCACACAGAAAGTCTATGTGACAACCTCGGTTAATAACCTGTGGGAGATAACGTTAAAAAAGGATACCGGGGAAACGAGAAAAATAAGCTGGGATGGATGGGGTACGTGCAATGCATTGGTCACTGTCCTGAAACCTGGTGGGACTACACATGTTCTATTCGCTTTCTGTCATAAACTATGGTTAATCGATGATTTGAATACCGGTCATTACACTGATTTTTTGGGAGGATTTGCTGATGTATGGGCGAGAGTGAATGCGGCGGCAAGCATCGGTCATAAAATCTTCGCGACCACATCCGCCAATAATTTATGGGTTGTGGATACTATTGAGAAACAAGTAATTAAATTGGGTGGTGGATGGGATAATTGGTCTACCTGCGGAGCGTTAATTGGAATAAATGGAATATTGTACGCGTTTTGCCACGGATTATGGTTGGTTGATCCGAATACCGGCACATATACACCATTTTTTGAGGGAAGTGATGATCACGAAGGAGCAAAACGGTCGTGGTCGGATGTTAAAAGCGCTACTGCGATTGGAAATAATATTTATGTGATTAATGGAGGTCGATTGGTCGAGATTGATACCGTTCAGAAAAGAGTCAGGCAGGTAAGTGATACTAATTGGGGAAGAACCAAAGTTTTGTTGGCAGTTGATCAAGACGTAGTTGGTGAAGTATAGATAGACAGAAGTGACTTTTCTAATTTATTATCATACAATTTCGAATCTATAAAAAGAGAGTATCTATATAAAATAAATTCTGGAAGATACTCGATAAATATCATTTCATTGAAAGTCATATGATCTAATATACGTAATTATCGATATCACCTATTAAGTCATATGATCTAAAAAACGTAATTGTACATATCGATATTGGTACCAATTAGAATTTCTATTTGTATGGTAACTATAAAAATAGAAATGGTCTCTACTATAAAAATAATCTAGGAGATAAATTTTATCTTGATCTTGTTTTTCTTTGACACTTATCCTTCGGAAAAAAAATATATCATTTTAACTATTAAAAATCACCAAATAAAAGACAAATCCTTACAAATACATAGAATAATTTAAAATGCAATTCAAGTTTACAAACGCCAATTTTCCGAAAACCGCTGACGGACGTGTTTATCATGTTGGGGTTAAACATGGTGAAGGTAAAACCATTATTATCATTGCTTGTTGAATTAACAGTAATTATGAAATTAAGTGAATAATTAATAATTGCACTGTGTAATTTTTATTTAGTCGCTAATCGAATAATAACAGTCGGTGATCCTTCTCGTGCTCGTACTATCGCAAAATTATTAGACGACAATTCACCAATAGTAACAATTGAATCAGATCGTGGATTCTTTATTAAAACCGGTCGTTATCACGGTGTACCGATTAGCATTGTTTCCATCGGAATGGTATTTATATTCTTTTCTTAAAATCAAACTGAAATTCATGCTTATTGTTCAATTTTGCATTACAGGGATTAGCGATGATGGACTTCTTTGTACGTGAAGTTCGTGCTGTAGTTGATGGCCCATTAATAATTATTCGTTTTGGATCGTGTGGTTCAATTGGTCCCGCAACAATCGGATCGATGATGGTACCGCACGGTGCTTTTGCCGTATTAAGAAATTATGATTATTTCGCGGATGACGCGGAACCAAACTCCAAACCCTACAATTTTACTAAATTATTTTATGCGGATCCAGACTTGTGTTCAAAGGTAAACGTCTACTGAGCGAATTCAATAAAATAAGAGTAAATGATCTAATCTTATCTTATTGTCTTTAGTTACAAAAAGAGTTATTACGACATTTACCACAGTCTGAATTGCATACCGGTCTAAATGCTTCTTGTGATAGTTTCTACTCGTCACAAGGGCGTCTAGATAACAATTTTTGTGACGCAAATCATAATCTTATTGAACAAATACTCGTCAAATATCCCGACGCACGATCATTAGAAATGGAAACTTTTATGTTATTTCACATGGCAAAAGTTTCTACACCTTTACCTATTAAAGAATCACAAGCAAATAAGAAAAGCATTCGAGTCGCGGCAATGATGATGGTTTTTATGGATCGAAAGACTAATGAATTTGTGGATCCAGTGCGTGTCTCTTATCTTGAAGAGATTGCTGGAAAAGCGTTATTGAACGTGTTGTCAAACGTTGAATTAGATTATGAAGAGAATGGAAGCGATTAATGAATAGGGCGATTATATTTATTGTATAACTTGTATTTATATTGTTAATGTAGATATATTGTAATTTATCGTTATTACTAATACAGTTAATTAGCTCCCTTGTTATAGTTGAATTCTATTAAATCGGAATTAAGAAACAAAAGCAGTTTCAAATCTAAAATATCAAAAAAGAACTCGTTGAATTCATTAATGCTGAAGTTTGGAAAAACCGAAAATTTTGCAATCAAGCTAATATCGATCAATATTGAATAAATCACAACTCTGGCTCACGACTGTTTAATTGAATACATTTAGACTGTACCCACCAATAAAACGTAAAATCTATTGTCTAATACTAACGCTAATTAAAAATTATGCAATTAGACAGTATATTAAATCTGATCTGATTTGATCTCATCTTATTTACTTTACACAAATAACAACACTAAGATTTCTTTGAATAGAAAATTCGACACATACATAAACATCACTCAATTATGTATATCATATCGTATGTGGAATCTTTCGATTAACACTAAACTTGAGAATGTTTCAAAGTATAAAAAAATGGGTTCTATTTCTCCTAATTGGAAACATACAATCTCCATATATCTTTGGTTTTTCGCTACTTAATTTAAAGCTTTTAAACTTTCTAAAAGTTAAGCAGCAATAATTCATATAAAATAAAGACAAAATATTCAAGACAAGAATGATGAATTTTTACATACAATTATTTTGCGAAACAAAGTACAAATAAAAGATGGGAAAATTGAATTATTAGTCGTCAAAAGATGAAGTAGACAAAATATACTGATACTTTTAATTATAATAAATACGTACAGTATACATGTATTTTGCATCGAAAAACGAACAAATAAATCTCATCTAGCAGTTGATAGAACACTAAACTTCATCAGCAACGAGGGCTTACGGGAACAGCAATACGGGAATAGGATCTTGCGGAGATACACTCGAGAGAGCTTGATTTTTATGTCACAACCATATGACAGTACATTGAATTCATGATAATAAAATCCTCAAAGTTGATTTTTAATATCAATGATTTATCATCAATTAATTAACATATTGTAAACTATATAAGCTTCGCAGTATTATATTTTTGACAATGTATTCGTTTGTAACTGGGTTTGAAGTCATTACATAATATGGTATTCCTGGTGCTATAATCATAGCATTTAAGCTCAGTCTGAATCTAAATTGATTTATCAAGTAACTCACCTTAGAAAATGTACATTTTAAACTGTTTATAACTTCAGCTTTTCTTTCAACATTTCGTTAAATTTATTTTTTAATACACATTTATTGGTAGGTTGCTTGATAAATTGATTAAAAACCTTCTTCAACGTTGGTAAAATCTTTCATTTTATTAGACTCGCTAAACAGTTCATCGTTAAATTCGAGTTTAATTAGTATTTGTTAGATAGTGAGTTTACTGTGACCATGGAAATTTTTAGAATCTAAATAAAGTAACGATATAAGTTTCCCTCACTGTAATAACAAATCTAATTATCCACCAGCGTTTCTACCGGCACCCCACGCCCTTTTGAAGGACGGGAAAATTAACAATTCTATAAAACAAGGGCTTAAAGACTACTCTACTGCTTACAATATACCTTTTGCTTCTGCCATTTTAAACTAAGCAAGCGACCAGTCAGATTCAGACACACAGCTTAACAATTTTCACTAATATTATTTAAAATACTTTTTTTTATTAAAATAAATTTAAATATTACAAATAGTATTACTATTAATTATAATTACAATTACAGTGTTCTAGTTAGAATTTTTAAATAACCCTCCTATGGTGATTGCATAATGTTTATTTAATTTATCTAATGCAAGTCAAAAAATGTTTATTTTTTAAGTAATTAATGCTTTTTTTTAATAATGTCCATTGTTTATTTGATTAATTTGAGAATGTTTTTAATGAATTATAAAATATCCTTTAAATTTGTTGACTTGCATATTTGCATGGCATGTATAATATATGTGATCCTTTGATTTTGTTGACTTGTATATTTGAATGGCTTGTATGATGAATGTGATCCTTTAATTTTGTTAACTTGCATGTTGTATGGTATGCATAATGGTATGTGATTTGTTGATTTGCATGGTATGTATGATGTATGTAATTTGTTGATTTGCATGTTTGCATGGTATGTATGTTGTATGTGATTTGTTGATTTTGCATGCTTGCATGATATAATCCTTAGATTTTGTTGAATTGCAATCACCATAACATTCCAATCCCATCCACTCCTTTCCGTCCAATTCTTCAACCGTCCTATTCCCACCTAACCGTCTGATTAGAAACACCCAAGCCCCACCAAGCAACAATTTCTTGTTACTTAATGAGGCTGGAGTCAGATACTGCCCCAACACATCGCAGCACTGCATCGGTTACCCCACTCCTATCTCTCCGG
>CAJVPS010002988.1:0-11071 GCA_910591765.1 Ambispora leptoticha
AAATAAATATCATGAGACTAAAAATCTATTTTTCATTTTTTTCTTCTGTTATTGGTATTTCTATATGTTTAATAATTATTCTTGACTTAAAGTATTCTTTTCTACTGTGATAAGACTTTAGTTAGATATCATTAAAAGTTTTACGTAATAACTAGTCATGTTGGTTTTACAATTTGTAAGCTCTATTACCAAGAGTTTCATGTATATAGAACTATTCTGTACTCTATTGTAACTGAAATTTATTTCTATAAGTAACATGCTATTTCATATTATATACTAGAACTTTATTATTAATTTCAAATTATGTGATTCTTTGTAATTTTGAGTCATGTCTTTCTTTTATCTGTTATTGCTGTCTTTTGATTTGATTTTATACTATATTGATATCATTTGATAGGTGATGAATTAATGAAAATATTCAATCTAATATTTTATCTTCTTTCTTTTTATTTTCTGTTATTAGTGATGAATATTTCAAATTAATTGGTAATTAAACATCTCTTCTATAGGTCAAGAAGAAAGATTTATACTTGATAGTATTATTTCAAAGTGTTCTGTATGCAAATAATATTAATAGTATGTACATATTCTATTATTTATCTAATGTAATACAATATTTTTGAAGTATTCCACATAAAGTTCTATTAAATCATTCTATTATTCTATTGGTCTGTAGATGATATAGTGATGAAAACTTATGTTTAATTCCAAATCAAGTGGTGAGTTCTTCAATTACTTGAGCTATGAATTCAGTTTCTTGATCAGACTATAATTTTTTAGGATATTCTTGCCTACAAATTATTTCTTCAAAAATAAATTTGATGATTGTACTGGCTTCTTTATTTGGAATTACTTTTGCTTCAGGCTATTTTGTGAGTGGATCTATTACTATAGTAATATATTGATTTCTTTTCTTAGTTACTTTACAGGGACCAACAAGATCAATTACAATTCTATCAAAAGGCTATCCAACTTTAATAGGATATAGAGGTTGTTTTGTTATTCATTCATCAGTTCTTTGACAAGTTTCACAAGATCTAATAAAGTTCTTTATATCTGTTCCTATTTCATTTTATCAATATCTAATAGCAATCTATTGATAAGTTCTATCAAATTCAAAGTGTTTAGCAAGTAAATCTAAATATATGCTAGTTATTACTGCTTCAATTTCATTTTCTTTTAGTACTCAAAGTGATATGGTAGGTTCTCTTCTTCTATTTTTTATAAAGTACTTTATTAATAATTAAAAAGTATTTTAATTACTAACAAATTTTCTTTTACTATTCTTCAGTATATTTTACAGGATAACTTTCATTTTTCAGATATCTCATTAAGTTATAATATGTTATTAAATTCATTATGTTGAATCAATCAGGTTTGGATAAGTCATTTAATTAGTTATCTAATAAAAATTATTTCAATTAGTTAATTAATTAAAAAGATTTGATGTTCTACTTTTGTGAATATATTCTTGAGAGTATATTCATATTTTGATTGGTCTTTCCAGCTCTATAGGTAACAATAAAATTGTATTTCATCATGATCATTATCTATCTTGAAATTCAGGGTCCAGGATTAACTTATTTAGTAAATAACTATCAAAGTGTATTGTAATCAATAATGATTTCAAAAAAAGATTCAAGAAGGTAATGTCAAAATTATCTAACAGCCCAGACTACAGCCAGAGCTTCTTTTTCAGTAACATTATAATTCTTTTCTGCTGATTTTAATGAAACACTTATATAGGCTACTACTCATTCTCTTTCTTCATTATCTTTTTGAGATAATACTACATCAAGTCCAGAGTCAGAGGTATCAGTATAAAGATAGAATTTCTTAGTGAAGTCAGGATAAATTAAGATTAGAGCAGAGATAAGTTTTTCCTTCAAAGTCTAAAATGCATTTTCTTGATCTACAATCTAAATGAAAATAATATCATTCTTTAAAAGTTTAAACAGTAATGTTACTATCTGTAAAAATTCTTTGATGAATTTTCTGTAATATCTAGCTAGTCCTAAGAATAATCTAAACTTTTTGATATTTGTTGGTGTAGGAAACTCTTGAATTTGTTAAATTGTTGAGAGATCTGATAAAATTTCATCTTGAGCAATAATGTGTTCTAGGAAGGGTAAGTTGTCTCAAGTAAAGTTATATTTTTTTAAATTGAGTTCTAATTTAGCTTCTCTAATTCATTAAAAAACTTTTTGTAGATATTCCAGATGTTCTTTCCAAGTTTTTGAGTATACATTTATATTATCAATATAAATCATAGTAAATTTTCAATTATAGTCTCCAAGTATACTATCCATAGCTTGTTGAAAAGTTACTGGTATATTATAAAGTTCAAAAGACATAACTTTGAGTTTATATAATTCTTTTCTTGAGATAAATGCTGTCTTTTCAATACTAGATAATTCCATTTTAATTTGCTAATAATCAGATATAAGATTCATAGATAAAAATCATTTTATATCTCCAAGATTATTCATCATTTCATCAATTCATGATAAAGAATAAGCATCTTTCTTGATAAGTATATTAAGTTTTCTATAATTAACACAAAATCATTTCTTGTCATTTTTCTTTACTACTACTATAATAGGTGAGGCCCAGGGATTATTGGATTTTTGAATAATATCTGCATCTAACATTCATTAAATTTTATCATAAATAAATTCTTGATCAGGTAAAGTTGCTCTGTAAGCCTTTTGATGAACAGGCTTTTCATTTTTAGTATCAATTAAATGTTGAATTATTTTGATTCATTCAAGTTCATTGAGATCTGATATAAAAATATCTTTGTAGACTTGTAATAGGTTATGCAAGGCATCTTGTTGTCCAAGTGTTAATTCTCTTTGTTTAACTACTTTTTCAATTTCTTCTTTGTCTAAGAAGTATGCTTTTATTTCATCCTTTCCAGTTGATCTAAATCCTTGAGTTTCACAAGATGATTCTCCTAATTCTTCTCTAGTATCTACAGAGATCATTCCTTTAATTAGAGCAAGTTGTAAAAAGATTGCTTGAGCAATTCATTCATTAAATTAGATCTTATAAGATTTGTTAGAATTGTTATATAAGAGAACTTCAATATTTTCTGTATATCCAACATCAATAGTTCCTTCTTTAACTTCTATTTCTCTTTTGACTAGTGATGATCAGGATATTAATTGACAAATAGTTTCTACAGGAACTTCAATTGCCAAATAAAGATTAATCATAATTGTTTGATGAGGTTGAACCAGGATTGCTTCTTCTTCAGAGTATCTAAGATCAAAGCCTGCATCATATTCATAAGCTCATTCAGGTATTTTTTCTTTATCTTCATCATTATAAATTTTGATCATTAAATTTGCTGACTGTTTTTCAAGTTGTTTTTCTTCTTCTACTTTATCTTTATAATCTCCAGATATTGTATAATATTCGTTTAGAATTTTTTCAATTGAATCATAACTATTATCTTTAGCTTTCTCTTCTTTTTCAGGTTCTGAATATTTTTCTTTCAGTAGTTCTTCAACTTATTCAGATTGTATACAATCTTCACAAATATCTGAATCACAAGGAATCAAACATCCATTACAAAGTTTCATATTAATATATTCCAACTAGGCAAGTTGTTTTCTTTGGGATGGAGATAGTTATTGATAGATGGCCAGGAAGATTTCTTGGACTGATGCTTCTTCAGATTCATCATAGATAATATATTGCATCTTTTCTTCTTCATTATAATTAGTAATATATCAGGTGAATATTGCTTTTCCAATTTTATTACATTGTTGATAAACATTTAACAAGTTATTATCACTTCTCAATTTTCTGATAGTGCTATTATTTTTTTGCCAATCATCATGATTAAATGCATACACACATTACTCAGTGTAGTTGCAAAAATATTTGATATTATTATATCTTCAGGTTACTTCAAGAAAGTGTTTAGCTTCATCTTGAAGTTCACAGTAGTTACAGGCAGATAAATTGAGTTGTTGTAGAGTAAAGCAGTCAATACAAAATTATTTTCCAGATTCATTTCTATCTTTTGCTTCTGAAATAGATTCACTATTCATAAAGTATTTACAATGTGAATATTTAATTATTCTTTCTTCTAGTTTCAATTTTCATAGAGCTTTACTTTTAAAAAAGAATTTTTCTTTAATAATTAATATCTTCTCTAATTCTTGGTCATGTTTTACTTCTAATTACCAGTCTTTAGTTTTGTTTTGAGATAAAATTATTGATAGATTATTTGGGATATTCATTTTGATATTAATTCAAATAACTAGATCATTAAAATATTGAGAGCATTCATGTTTGGGTGTTGGTAATTTATAATGATATCAATATTCAGCTGCAGGATCTCTCCAGTCAAAAGTCCATTGAGAACTTTGATAGTAAGTTTGCTAAAATCTTCTTTCTAATTTCAAATATTCTTTCCATATAAGAGTTGTATCCTTAACTTAAATTCCTTCTTCAAAGATTTTGATATTTCTAACTTTAGAAATTGAGTTTATGATTATGTAGGAAACTTTTCCAAAATCTATATCATTAAGTTATCTGGATGAAGTATGAATCTGAGTTCAAGATTTATCAGATATCCATCATAAAAAATTATGATCTTTTAGATTTTGATCTTTAATTTTGAACTCATTATCAGAAGTTTCACTAGAGAATATTTTAGTATTATTATCTTTGAATATAGCATTTTGTTATTCATGGATGAATTTAATTGATACTCTTTCTTCTTCTTCATTCTAATCAAAGGTCATTATATTTTTCTTTAGGTCAATTTTAGCATTGTTCTTGTTTAACTAGTCCATTCCTATTACAAGACTATAGATTCAAGCTTCAGTAACATTTACTTCAGCTAGAATTATGATTTCATCAATGGTAATAAGGAAGTTATTAATAGCTTCTAATGGTTGCTTAAAATATCTATTAATATCAGATATGAAGATATTTGATTTTCATTAAATTTTCATTCCTAATCATTTGAGAAATTCATAACTGATAACACATTCTAATATTTCAGTATTCACGATCAAGTTTATAGGAGTCTTTCCAATTTTAGCTTCATACCAGGCTGAGATTATTTTGATCTTTTGGATAAATATTATTTTTTGTTTGAGTTTCTTTTGTAATTCCTTTCTCATTCCTTTTAACATTTGAATTCTTTATTCAGATGAAGTTTTAATAAGCTGAGCAATAGTTATATTGGCTTTCTGAGATGCTAAATCTTTAAGTATATCATAGATTTCTGCATGTTTGACTAGAATTGAAAGATGTGCTCTTCCTTTCTTTTATTTTTTCTTCTCCAAGTTAATTTTATCTTCTTCAGATATTTTGGATAAAGGCTAAGCAACTTCATTTTCTTTTTTACTTTCTTCTTCTTCTTTGATAGTTCTTTGGTATTTTCTTTTTTCAGCAAGATAATTATGAGTTGCTAATAATGAGAAACTAGATTAGGTGGATGAATCACTAGATGGATCATTACCAGATGCTTGCAAAGCAGCTATTAAATTCTGAATTTGAGTGAGAAGAGAAGTAGTATCCAAGTTTTGTGAATTATTAGATTGCTGATTATGATTTTGGATATTCTGGTTCTGATTATTATTGTTATTACTATTATTATTCTGATTTCAATTATTCCAATTTCAAGAAGTATTTTGGTTATTGGACTGCTGATTTGCAGACTGAATATTATTTGGACAATATCTACTGATATACTCTTTTTCTTCACAAGTATAACAAATAATAGTAGATAGATCTCTTGGCTAATTTTGTTGTTGATTGTTATTATTATTCTGATTATTATATCTTCTATCAGATTCTACATGGTCTAATATACTGATTAGATCTTGCAAAATCTTAGCGAGAGCACTCCATTTACCAGTTGGTTAAGCTTGAGTTTGGTGATAGATCTGTTTAAGTAGGTCTGAATCAGCTTCTTCTATATTTTTAGTAATTTTAATAATTCTTTTCATAGTATCATCAGTATTTAGATTAACCCATTTTCAAATTTCAGATTTGAGATTTTTCTTAAAAATTTGAATCTTGTATTCTTCTGGATAATCATTTTTTAGATCTACTTTACTTTCTAGTTTCATAAATTGATTAGTGTATTCTTCTATAGTTCCAGTTTGCTTTAAGAATTCCAATTTATCTTGCTACTATTGCACCTTACGAGATAAATAGAATTTAAGAATAAATTGGCTAGTAAAGTTATGATCATTATGCTCTTTATTTGTCCATTCACTCAATCTGAGAGTATCACTTATAGATCATTGATCAAATCAGATAGTAGCTGGTTTCTCTAGATATTCTTTTACTATCTTGATCTTTCTTTCATTGATAATTTCATTGGCTTTTGTGATTACTTCAAAGTCATGTAACTATTCAATTAGATCCTGATCATTACCCTTAAATTTATGAATTGGGATAAGGATCTTTTCTATTTTTTGAATCTTCATAGATCGAATCAATTCTTCAAGAGCTTAAATGAGACTGTTTATTCCATTTGACATAGTAATTTCTTTCTTTTGTTAGGACTTTTGTAGTTGGATTTGTTTAATTATGACTATTAGTTCTTCTGGATCTTCTGAACTACTACTTTTATATTCTGATTCTGTGGACTGGTTAGTTGAGGAGGTTTCAAAATTATCTGTCTCTTTAAAAATAGAAAGAACACTATTCACTAGGTAGATCTGTTATTTAACTGTAATTTTAATTCCAAATATGAAGATGTTTAATAACTTGATAATTTCTCTTTAAAGTTGATTAGGTATAAGATTCTACTATACAATATTATCAAAGAGTTCCTGTGAGAGTTTATTATGTAAGACCATGTAATAATCCTGGATTCAGATAAGAAAATTTACAAATTTTCTGTCTGAATTTTTGTTGCTAGGAAAATAGTAAGGGCAGTAGTTGTATAGCTCAATATGAGGTAAGAATTTCCAAGAGTCTTCTCTGTTATGTTCACTAAGGTATAGGTCAATTAGAAGTCCAATAAAAGAGTAATAAATACTCATAAATTAATAAATTAATTAGGTAACTAATATCTCAAGAATAGCTAATTCTTAAAATAATTAAAATGAATAAAAATAAAAATAATAAAAATAAGTTAACTGGAATCTCTAGATGGATGAGGTTCACAGAGTGAGTATCAAATATTACAAACTATACTCTGGAAGATAGGTTTTATTATGAATATAGCTTATAATAAGTTTTAAGGGTGAAGACTGAATTATTTATAAAGGTAAAGAGGATTACAATTATTCTAAAGATTTCCTAGTGCTAATACTTACAAGTATTATATCAATACAAGGCAAAAATGAAATAAAATGAAATTATAAAATAAAGTTGTGATCATGAATATTAAACTAAGAGATGATACCAAAAACTAAGTAACAAATGCTTAAAACTAATAACAAATACTAAAACAATTGCAACAAATATAAACAAAAATAAGGCAACTAATATCAAATAAAATAAAGATAATAAATATCAAACAAAGCTTTTATATATAGGAAAGCTTACTGAATCTTTTTCAAATAGAGATAACAAATGCCAAATTCAAGCTTTACATGTAGGAAAGTTATCAAGAACCTTTTCAATTAAAATATAATCTATTATGATAGAAGAGGTAATTGAAAGTAGGATATCAAGATAAAAATCAGAGAAAAATTACAAGATAAGTATAATTCAAGTATTTTCAAAAGATAATTGAATTATTGCTATTCAAGTACATTTATTTCAGATCTCAGAGCAGAGATATTTATACATCTTTGAGATTTTACAAGTTTCTATCTAAACTCATTTGCTATTCTAAATTACAATTATAATCTTTAGGGTAAAGTATTAATAAACAAACAAATAAAAAAAATAAGAGATAAGATACATATGGTAAATTAAATGATAATACAAATAATGAAATAAAATAAAAAGATAAGATATATGTTCTAAAAAGAAAAAATAAAAGATAAAAATAAATAAAATTGTCAATGAACTATTTCTAAAATATTTCTGAAGTATTTTTGAACTATTATTAAATCATTTGTGAACTGTTATTGATTTTGGGGCTAATTGTTCATTAATAATCTTAAAATGTCACAAAAACATTACAAGAATATTGCAAAAATATTATTGAATCATGATAGAATCCATAACTGATATATTAATTATATTATTTGAAGTCATATATTATTCAAAGATCAATTGATTAGTCACATTTTCCAAGTTCAAAAAATTATGAAATTAAAGAAATTTATATTATTATGGTAATAGCATGTACAATTACAAGTAATTCTTTTTCATGAACTGGATAATTTTGTTCTGCTGGTGAAAGTTTTCTTGACTCAAAAGCTATTAATTGATCACTCTTGTCTTGGTTTTGGCTTAATACAGCTTTAATAATAAAATCTGAAGTATCTATAGTAACTGTGAATGGTAGTTTAGGATCAGGTAACAATAAGACTGGTGCTGAGGTAAGATATTGTTTTAATTATTCAAAAGCTTATTGCACTATTATAAACTATTCATATTCTTGATCTTTATGTAGGAGTACTGTGAGTGATAAGGCAGTAGCTGAAAATCCTTTCACAAATTTTCTGTAATAACTTGCAAGACCTAGAAATAAGTGAAGTTCTGATATATTTGTTAGTGCTGGCTAATCTCTAATAGTAATAATTTTTCTTTGATCAACAGAAATATCATCTGCTGAGATGAAATATTCAAGATATTCTATATATTACTGAATAATATCATACTTTTTTCACTTGGTATACAATTTGTATTTGTGAAGTATTTCTAAGACAGTTTGCAAGTATTAAATATATTCTTTCTTGGTTTTACTATATATTAGAATATCATCTAGATATATGATCACAAATTTGTCAAGATAATTATGAAATATATTATTCATAAGTGTCATGAAGGTGGCAGATATATTGGTAAAATCAAAAAGTAGGATCAAGAACTCATAGTATCTATAGCAAGTTCTAAATACTATCTTATAAATATCTTCTTCTGTAATGTGAATTTGATAATAATCTGAATACAAATCTAGCTTTGAAAAGTATATTGAACCTGTAAGTCTATCCATTAACTTATCAACTCTTGATAAAGGATAGTGATTCTTAATAATAATTTTATTCAAAGCTCTGTAGTCAACACATAATCTTAATATACCTTCTTTCTTATGTACAAAAAGAACTGATACTCTAAAAGATAAAACACTTAGATGAATAAAACCTTTCTGTATTAAATTAGCTAATTGTTTCTTGAGCTCATTTATCTCTGTGAAAGAAAATCTATAGGTAGATCTGGATGGTGGTTCAGATCCTGGAATAAGGTCAATTTTATGATCAATTACTCTTTTAGTGATAATTGATTTGGTAAGATTTCAGGAAAGATATCTTGAAATTTCTTTTTAATGTCTATTACTTTTAGTGAAAATGACTTTTCTTTAGTTTCTTCTTTGTCTTCAGCATTATTAAGATATATAGTGAAGAACTCTACATCTGCTGATAGATTTGCAATCTGCTATCTTGAAATATATATTAAATTACAGCTGGAGTCTGACTTAACTTTATTATCAGCTTGTACTTTTATTGTCTTTGATCCACAGGTAAAGGTTATGGTATTATTTCTCCAGTCTATAGTTAGGTTGACATGAAATAATCAAGATTTATCTAGGATTAAGTCATATCTTTGCAACTTCAAAACTTATACATCTATCTTATGCATTCTATAAGTATTTAACTTTAATTCATCAATCTTTGTCATGGTGATAGCTGTTATCTTTTTGTCATCTGCAAGTTTTACAATTACTAATATTATCTTCTGCAATTTAACTTTGTTCTTCTGTACAAATTTTTTATCAATAAAGTTTTTGGATGCATCACTGTCTAGCAATACCCATGCTGATTTGCTATTTACTTGGCCATTAAATTTTAACAATCTTTCTCTGTTATCTTCAAGGTGAGCACATTCAACTCTCTCATAAGATTGTGAAGATTCTTCTTGTTTATCTTTAATATTTGCAATTTTGGCCTTTGATTTTGAATAATAATTTTTGGCAAAGTGACCTGATTTGTCACAATTATAATATGTGTCTTTAGACTTGTTGTTCTTCTGATTATTATTATTTTTTTTATTGTTATAGTGGCTTTCTGCCTGATCAAGTTCTATTGATATTGGACTATTATTTTGATAATTTTTGTGTTGATTCTGTAAGTGATGATTATTATTATTTCTGCTTGATAGATCTAGAGATCTGTCTTGCCCATATATTGCTATATTATAGTGAATAGCTAACTTCCAAGCATCTTCTAAGATTTCTGATGCCTGGTAACTTATCTTCATCTTTGTAGCTGATTTAGATCTTCTATGAAATATGTGATCTGGTCTAAAGTGCTTATATTTGTGATTTATCCAACTATATTTCTAAACTTTGTGTTATAGTCTTGAATAGATCCAGTTTGGCAAAGAAGATGAAGTTATCTACAAAGATGTTATTGATAGTGTGATGATAGCATATTGTATTTGAGTTTTCTCATTAGTGATTCCTTGAGTCTGGAATATAGTTTTAACTTGCATTATCCAGACAAGTACATTTTCATTTGGTTCTTCTGAATAAGTAGATAGTTTTATTAAAAGATGAGATGAGAGCTTAAAACCAGAAGGACCATCTTCTTTAAATGATTTAATCAATTTAGTCATACTTTGCATAAATTGAGCAAATTGTTCTGTATTTATTTTGACAATATTATTTTATAAAAACTAAAATATATATGTGTGTATGTATAGTATGTGATGTATAAGTGTAAGATATTAGAAGGTGATATTTGTAAGAACTATGTCTACTGCTATCAAATTGTAAGATTATTTTATTAATAGTTATAAACAAGATAAAATGTGATATGAATAAGTTTTAATTTTATAATTTATGATTATTTTTATTATTTAAAAGTATTCAGATCTGAGAGAAAATTACAGAATAAAGAGATCTTATTTATAGCAAAAGAAATGAATACAAAAAGTGAATAAATTAATAATAAAATCTATTTTAAAATACATA
>CAJVPS010002989.1:0-11068 GCA_910591765.1 Ambispora leptoticha
CTACTAAGAAACTATCTATAGCTAAAATAACTCAAATATACCGTGTGACTTTTCTTGGCAAGATCAGGTGATTGTGGTGCAGTAAGTCATGTGTGGTGCAGTATGTGGTGCAGCAATGATCTGCGAAATAAAAGTTAAATATTATATAATTACTAATTATTAATCTAATTTTGTTACAATATGGCTTCTTTAAGTTAAGTCAGTCAATCTTTTTCCAGAATTAGTTTAACTTCTTCTATGATAAATATTAATACTTCTGGTTGTTTTTCAGAGGTAGTTGAATTATCAGAACTTACGAATTCTAATTCTTCTTCAATATCTTCTAATTTAATATTAACTTTGAATTCATCTTCAGATAATATAATAATAAAGACATTTAACCAGTCAAAATCCAAGTTAGTAATTATATTAACTGGTTCAATTGGTACTTCAAGAGATTCACTAGTTGTTTGAGAATCCAAGAGAAAAGAAGTATCAAGTTCAATATCTTTAGTAAATCCAGATTACATGAGTAAATCCAAGAGTGTAATATTGATTTCTTGTCCTGTATTATTGCAGGTGAGTAATCTATAAGTAGAAAATATAATTATTCTAAAGAGTTTGTATACAAGTATTTCTTAATAGATCTCTCCAAGAGATTTGATCATTGAAGGTGTAATCCAAATTGCCAATTGAGATATGATAAAGAATAATAAAGATAAAAGTAATAAAGAAATTTGAAAAGGTATAAAATAAGAATAAAAGTAATAGATAAAAGTGAAAATATGAAAGAATAAAAAAAAGAAAAGAGAAACAGAGAGGTATTTATAAAAAAAATTTGAACTAAAAATCTACTATTAGTGATAAGATATTAAAATGTTAAGATAAGGATAATTATAAAAATAGATAAAAATAAAATAAAAAAGAATTTCAAATATAAGAATGACAAAAATTAAAGAGGTAATCAATATGAGTTACTTAATAATAATTTGTGGTTCAAAGTAATCTTGACAATTATAATAATGTTTGATTTATCTTCTATTAATAGAATACTTAAGAACATTTCCATTCTGATTATGAAGTTTATAAGAGTTATATCCAATATCTAAAATTCAATTTTTAATTTGATTATGAACCTGCAACAAAATAGATAATTTTATTTGTGAATTTTAAATTTTAATTGCACATCTACAAGTAATATATATTATATATTTGTGGAAATAAATATATAGTTGCGTGTTTTATAAAATAAATTTTATTATAATAAAAAAGAAAAGCTAATTTTAAATTTGTCTTGGAAGTCTTTATCAAATATCATATACTTTTTCAAAATCAAAATCTCTTAATTCTGGCCCATTCATAATTATCATAATATATGAATTAAGTGTTTTAAGCTTCATTTAATTACGTACTTTTGTTTTTATAAGATTTTATTAAGAGGAAATTCTTTCAATATTACCATTTGAAAGTGGAATAATCAAAGCAAAAAATACTATTTTGGCTACATTAGGATAAAGCATAACAAATTGAGAAGTATCAAAAATTCATTTCTATTCTTCCACAAAATCTAATTCTTTATAATTTTTCAAAACTAATTTTACCTCCCGCCATTCTTTAAGAAGTTCATTCTTATGTACTTTTGCTGAAAAAATTATATCATTTTGTTGCTTGAATTTTTCATAAAAATTACCTAGAGTTTGAATTTCATCTTCTCCAAATGTTGATATTTCTCTGGAACTTGTTGAAATTTGAGAAAAATCAAAAATTCACATAGTATTGTAAAGACCAGTATCAGAAAATCATTGATGAAGATTTTTGATAAATGATACTGCAAATTCTTTAAAAGTTGGAGATAGTTTGTCATGTTGAAGTGTATCATCCATGTATATATGTAAATGATATTCACAAGTTGATATAATATTATCTTCTTCATTGCCAATAAATTCCAAAGTAATTGACTCAATTACCACATTTAATTGTGTATGTACATCTGATAATGTGACATAATCAGACTGAAATATATTTGTAAGTTTGCTGATTGTTGAGAGAATATCTGCAAGATATTTGGTTGCCAGAATAAATTCTGAATCAATATTATCATATAAAGAATTTGCTCATTATTTGGTCTTTGTACAAGAGTTATTAAGAGCCTTATCATGAAGAGCATTCTTTACTGAGAATATTATTTGATGTAAGTTGGAAACTGCATTGGAAAGTGATAGCTATCGAGTACTAATAATACATAATATAGCCAATTGTGGATTCTCTTTATCCAATGATTGAAACAATCTTAAATGTTGTTATCTTTGATATGAAAATCCAAAATATACATAAATTTCTTTTATTATGGCTTCATAATTCTTGAAGTATGGAATGTCATTTGCTGAATCTTTGCTAGCCAAATTCAATCTGTGTGCGATACAATGACAATTTGTCATAAATAGATTGATTTCTTTCAATTGAGTGGCTATACCAGTTCAATTTCCTATATAAATTATTAGAATTTATAATATTATAGAAACAAATAAATAGTATTTATACATATCAATCATAACACTAGCACTATCACTACCAAAATGTATTAATTTCTGTGTATTTAGCATTTTGACAATGAAAAAATTTTGCAAATTCTTTATTATAACCTCTTCATCTGTCTCATGTAATTCAATTAATCCCAAATATCAAAGTACTGGTATATTCTCTGCTATGTGTTTGCTAACAACAGTACATGTTTTATTATGAGTGATCATATTACTTTCATCAATCAATAAACTCCATGATGAAGATGCTGAAACTTCTGCCAAAATTGTTTTCTCAATTACTGTTGCAATAGCATGTAAAAAATTAGCACTGGCCATTGAATTACTATATACTGCATAATTTGATAATTGATCATCTGAAGTTACATCTGAAAGAGCTTTCTTGGGACCAATAACAGAAGATGAAGTGGTAATAGGAGACCTGTTATATACTAATTCTGTTTTGTTTTGAGCTTGAAGGATTGTTAATTTGACTAGATCAGGAAATATCTCAATTGCAAGATGCTTTTTTGCATAAAGATATATACAGCGTATTTTAGCAATAATTTCTAATTTGTTAACTCCAGTCTGTACCGTAAATCTACTCATTAGATTTAATTGATTAGATGGATGTCTGGTATATTTTTCTATAGCCTTTTTATATTTCTTAATTATAATGTGTTTCTCTAAATAATCTTTTTTGAATCTCTTTATGCCAATAACAAAAATATCAGTAGAATGCTGATTATATGCTGTATATCAAACATAATATATTTTGGGCATACCATTGATATCAAGTTGACAATTAAGCTATGGATATTCTTTGATCCAGTTTTGATCCCAATCTGATCGTGTATGTGTCTTATCATCATCTTTGTTCTTTTCCTTGCATAATTTTTTTGTAAAACTATGGATTGACATGCTTTCTTTTCGCTTATTATTCTTTGAATCTAGTGTGGATGATCCAGATGATTTAGTGAATTCATTAATTAAATGTAGATATTTGTCAAGTGTATTTGGAATATTAGTCATAATTGATAAAATTTACTCATCTGTTGCGTAAGAGTAAAAATGAATAGTGATGAGCAAAATTTACTAAATTAGAAAATTATGAGAATGTAATACAAGATCAGTAGATAAACCTGCAAATAATCAGTTTGAGATAGGACCTGAAGCAATTAGATAAAACAGATATGATGTAGCATAATAACTGATAATGTACAATCTAAGTATTTGTACTGTTAGTATCAACAAGAAACCATGAGATTGATAATATCAGAAGAATGTAAACAATTAGTATGTAATAAAGGCCAGAATATATACATCATATAGTTGTATAAAATTTCTTTGCTTTTCTCTCACTCTGTTCCTTGTAATGTGACTGATGAGAGTACTTTTTAAGTATAGCCTGCTATGCGGTAGTTATTATTACAATAAAGTACTATGGAAGCATCTGATTCAGTGGCTAGCCATTGCTAGCAAATATTGAACAATTAAAATATGAGTTTTCAAATTTATTTTCTAGATTTTTAAATCCTGCAAGTAAATTAAATATTTTACTTGCAGAATATGTGCAATCTAAAATTAATATGTGGAGACTTGTGGAAAGTCAAAAATTTTATTTGCGGAATCTGCACATGCATATCAGATTTTGATTGCAGAAATTTAAAATCATTTGCAGTTCACAAGCTTTGCAAGTTAATTTTAGATACTGGTTATATCTAGCATAATCATAAATATAGTATTATTCTTTATTCCAGATAGGTTGAAATTTATCTCCAATTATTAAGTATTATTTCATGTCAAATATTAATATTTTATTTCTAATTTTAAATATTATTTCTTTTTGAGTTTTATTATTATATATTTGAGAGTATTGTAATTGTCATTCTTCTATATTTTGCTTTGCTTTTAGTATTTATTGTAGTAATTGATCTATTGTGTTATATATTCATTATATCAATTTTTCTTCTTCTGTAGAGTTCTCTTTCAAATATGTAGGAATTTTTAATTCTATTGGTAATTTAGCATTTTGTCCATAGGTCAAGAAAAATGGTTCATGCTTTGTTATTAAATTTTAATTAGTCTGATAAGCAAAAAGAGTAGCAGAAATGAAAGTATCCCATTCTTGTTTATGTACTATTGTCAATTTTTATAAGATTATATATAGTGTTCTATTAAAGCATTCTATAATTCTATTAGTTTGTGAAAGATAAGGTAAAGAAAATTTATATTTGATTCCAAATTTTGCTAATAATTCCTTGACTATTTCATTGACAAATTCTAATCTATTGTCTGATTGAATTTCTTTAGAATATTCATATTTACAGATTATTTCTTCAAAAATAAATTTTGTGATTGTAGTTGCTTTTTTATCAAGAATAGCTTTAACTTCAGATCATTTTGTAAGATAATCAATTACTGTAATAATATATTAATTTCCAGTTATTGTAATTTTACTAGGTCCAATTAGATCAATAATGATTCTGCCAAATAGTTATTCAATTTTGATAGAATGTAGAGATTATTTGATAGTTCTTCCATCAATTTGCTGACAGATTTTACAAGTCTTCACATAATTCTTTATATCAGTTCCCATACTATTCCACCAATATTTATTTATAATTTATTGATAGATTTCTTCATATCCAAAATATCTAGATAAAGAGCTCAAATATAAATTAATAAGAATAGCTTCCATTTCATTTTCTTTGATAACTCAAAAAGAAGTAGTTAATTTTTTTCTTCTATTAATTTTATATAATATATTATCAATTTATAAAAAGTGTTTTGCTTGATTATAAATTTTGCATTATTGTTCAAGAATTGATCCTACAGAATAAGTTTTATTGTTCAAATATCATTGTAAATTATAATAAGTTATTAAATCTATGTTATTATTGTAAAGAAAAAAGTTATTTAATGATCTTCCAAATATATCTAAAATAATATATCAGTATTTTGATTCTTTCTTCCAGGTTGATAAGTAATAATAAAGATATATTCTATAAGAGATATAATCTATCAGTTTACTCTAGCAGAATGACTTGATTGATTTTTGAATAATTATCTCAAGACATTATGATCAGTATAATTTCAAAAATTGTTTCTAGTAGATAATAACAAAATTATCTAACAATCCATACTACTGCTAGTGCTTCTTTTTCAGTTACTCCATATTTTTATTTATTTGGCTTTAAGATGATACTTATATAAGTAATTACTTGTTCTCTTCTATCTTTATCTTTCTGAGATAGAACAGTATTAAGTCCTGAATCTGAGATATCAGTATAAAGATAGAATTTCTTTGTAAAGTCAGAATAAATCAAAATAGATGCAGTTGTAAAATGTCATTTGATTTATTGAAAAGTTTCTTCTTGATTCATAGTCCAAATAAATAATTTCTTATTATGAAATAATTTAAATAGAGATGCAGTAATTTGAGAAAATCCTTTAACAAATTTTTTATAGTATTCAGCTAATTCAAGAAATGATCAGAGTTCTTTAATAGTTCTTGATTGAGGAAAGTCTTGTATTTTTTGAATTATTGATGAGTTAGAGAAAATTCTTTTTTCTATTATTATATGTCTAAGAAATAGTAATTCTCTTCTGCAAAAGTTACACTTTTCAGGATTGAATTTTAAATTGGTATTTCTGATTCTATAAAATATTTTGTTGAGATAATCTAGGTGTTCTTCAAAATCTTTTGAAAATACATTCAAGTCATCAATATACATATTGGTAAAATTCCAATTATATTCTCCTAATACTGTATTCATAGCATATTGAAAAGTGACTGAAGCATTATATAATTTAAAAGACATAATATTAAATTCAAAAAGTCCTTCTCTGAAGATGAAAGCAGTTTTGAATTTATCTTTTTCTTTCATTTTGATTTGTCAGTATTCAAAGATTAAATTTATAGATAAAAACCAGTAAGCATTTTCAAGAAAGTTTATTATTTCATCAATTCTTAATAATGGATATGCATCTTTTCAGGTAATTGCATTTATTTTTCAATAATTAACACAAAATCTTTTCTTTCTATTCTTTTTAGAAACTATAATAATAGATAAAGTCCAAGAACTAATTAATAATCAGATAATATTGACTTCTAATATTTTTTGAATTTCTTTTGATATGAATGATTGGTCTAAAAGAGTAGTTCTATAAGGTTATTATTTGATAGGTGATTCATTTCCAGTATGTATTTCATATTAAATTATATTACTTTGTTCAAGTTCATATAATTCAGTTATAAATATATCAGCATTATCTTTTAGTAATTGAATTAGGAATCATTCTTGTTCTGCAATTAATTTTCATTATTCAATAACTTTTTCTTTTTGTTCTTATTCCAAGAAATAGGTATAAGCTTCTTGATGGTCAGTGAATCCAAATCTATCTGTTTCTTAACTAGATTATTCTAGTTCTTTTCTAGTAAAAACTAATTTAAGTTGATCAATAGATGCAAGTTGAAGAAATACTAGTTAAGTAATTTTCTGATCTGATTCAATAATGTAATCTTCTTCTGAATTATTCTGAATGATAATACTAATATTTCTAGTGTATCCAGAGTCAATAGTTCTATCTTTAACATTAATTTCTTGTTTTACAAGAAATAAGTAAGATATTACTTAATATATAATTCCTACAGAAATTTTTATAGCAATATATATATTTGAGAATTCTAATTACTTCTTTTCCAGTATAATAAACATCATATCTAGTATCAGTTGAATATGCTTTTTCTGGTAATTTTTCTTTATCTTGATTATTATAAACTTTAATTATATAGTAGCTATTATTGTATTCTACAGGGATATCCTTTAAATAACTATTAAATTATTGTGAAAGTTCATTAAGAACTTGATAAATAATATTAAATCTTTCATGTATTTCATTTAATTTGTATTGAGAAGGCTGAGTTGAAATAGGAATAAAACTAATTTCTTCAATTAGTTCATTTGTTACTGCTTCTTTTGGAATCAGATCTAAAGTTATAGAGCATTTTTCTTTATCCAATTTAACTGAAAGTTCAGATTATACATAATTATCATATTTGTCATTATCACAAGGAATTAGATATTCTTGACAGAGTTTTACATTAATATAATCCAAGCAAGCAAGCTGTTATCTTCGATTAGAACTGAGTTATTGATAGATATATTAAAATATTTCAATGGCAAAGACTTTTACAGAATTCTTATAAATAATTTCATGAATAAAATCATCTTTATATATAAAGTAAGATAAGATTGCTTTGCTAATTTTATCATATTCTTCATAAACTTCTAATAGTATTTCTCGATCTCTAAGCTTATTGATTATTTTAGTATTCTTTTTCTATCCTTCATGATTAAACTAATAAATATATTAATGTTTATAAGTACAGAAGTATTATTTTTGATAGCTTTCAGTAACAAATATTTCTCTGAATTTATTACATTCATCATATTAAGAACAGACAAAAAGATTTAATTATTTTTTTCTGATACAATTATCATAAACAGTTACTTTTTTTCCATTTATTTTAAAATCTAGTATAATATTTATCTATATATTTTTTACATTTATAGTATCTTTTAATCTGAGAATTAGAATGAATTTATTGTATAGCAACTTGATATATATCAAAACTTTTTTTGATTCTTTTGTTAATGAAGAGTTCTTATTCAACTTTATCAGTCTAATCTTCATTAGTTTTGAATTTAGCACAGAAGGATTTATGAATTTTAATTGCTATTCAGTTAATAAGATTATTATAATATTGGTAACATTGATAATTAGGTATAAAAAGATTTCTATAATACTAGCATTAACTATTTGATCCTTGCTAGTCAAATGATCATTAGTTATTCTAATTACAGGGTTGAGTAAACTTCTTGTTAAGCCATTTGAAATCTTTCCAAGTATATTTCTTCTATTTAATTTTGATTCCTTCCTGATAGACTTATACTTCATAAATTCTTTTAACACTTTGGATAATTTGAAATAGTATTTTTTCAAAGTTAACATCTCTTAATTTTCAGTTTGGAGTTTCAACAGGGATTTAAGCTTTTTTGATGATGATTTAAACACTATTATCATTTTGAAATTCTTGTTATCTAGATGCTACAGTATTCTAATCATCATACTATCACATGAGGAAAGTCTTCTTTTCCAAGTATTATTTCTCAAATTTACTTTTAGAATCTTTATCTAATTCATCTTCTTTAGAACTTGTATCTTCAAATAGCAGTTCTCCTCTATTACCATGAATAAATTTAATAGGTACTTTTTCTTTTTGATTATTATATTCAAAGGTGAGTAGTTCTTTTCATATATTAATGTTGGCTTTGATTTTGTTTAAGAAGTCTATTCTAACTATTACTGAATATATTTTTGCTTCAGTAATATCTACTTCAGTAAAAATTATGATTCTATTAATATTTAAAAGTAGATTATCAATAGCTTCAAGAGATTATTTAGATATTTTATTTATATCTGATATTAAAATATTTGAGCTGCATTATATTTTTAATTCTATTTCTTTTATAAAGTTATGTGTAGTAACACATTCAGAGGTATCAGTATTAATGATTAAATCAATTATATTCTTTTCAACTTTTACTTCACACTAGGCAGATGTAATTTTGAGTTTTTATCCAAGCAAGATTCTTCTTTTTCTTTTTAATTTTAATGCTATAGCTTGACATATTCCTTTTAATAGTTGAGTTTTTTGTAAAGATAAGATCTGAATAAGTTAAGTAACAGTTATATTTGCTTTTTGTTGAGCTAAATCTTCTAGAATATCATATAATTCAGCCATGATAACTAGTATGAATAAGGTAATTTTACTTTTCTTTTTATGAATAATCTTTTTGGTAAGTTCTTCTTTAAGAATCTTTAATAGTTCAGTATTATTCATATTCTAATCAAGAATAACTTCAGGCATATCTTCTTGTTCTTTTTCTTCTTTATCAATTAGTTTCTTATTTTCATTAACTGTTTCTTTATAGGATCAATCTACAGATCTAGTTCTATAAGAAATAGTTCTGGAATTTCTGAATTTTCTTTTAACAGCTAAATATTTATGTGTATCAAGTAATGAATTTATATTGTCAAATTTGGCAGTTAATATTTAAATACTATCTATGAGAGCTTATATTTAAGTTAATAATACATTCTGATTACTATTTGCATTTTGATTATTACCAGTATTTGTCTGATTTGGTAATATATTATTTTGTTGCTAATTATTCCTATTAGTTCTCTGACAATTATTTCTAAAGTTATTCTGATTATTCTGATATGATTGTAGCTGAGGATAATTAGGATGAATATAATCTGGCTCATCACAATTATAACAGGTTGAGACTGATTTAGAATTTTGATTATTAGATCTATAATCTGAATTATTTCTATTATAATTAGATCCTTTATTAATTTCAATACTTTTTATTTGTTAGTTAAGATCTTGAAGTACTATCAATATAGCATTTAGTATTGAGTTATTCTGGATTTGAGATTGATAATATCCTCAAATTGATATGTCTGTATCTGCTTTTTTTACATTTTTGATAACTTGTACTATATTTAAGAAAGTTCCATCAGCTAAGATCTGAATTCATTTTCTGATCTTTGATTTTAATTCTCTTCTATAAGTATAGATCTTGTATTCTTCTGAATATTCATTTTCTGAATCTACTTTATGAATTAGATTTATAAATTTATCTATATATTCTTCTACAATATCAGTCTGTTATAATATTTCAATCTTATTTTGCTATTGGTTAATTCTTTCTTGAATATGAAAATGAGCTGCAAACTGATAACTAAAACTATGTGATAAGTCTTGATTATCATTTCAAGCTATTAGTCAAATATCATCATCTTTTTCTCTTTTATCATATCATAAAGCAACAGCATCTTCTAGATATTCTCTAACTAATTATATTTTTCTGGCATTTGTAATACTATTAGCTTGTATGGTAATATTAAAGTCTTTGAGCTATTCTGTTAGATCTTGATCATTTTCTCAATATTTTCTAATAGGAATTATAATTTTTTCTATTGACTAAATATTTTGATCAACTATATGATTAGTAAGAGCTTCAAGAGTTGCAATAAGATTATTTAAATTATTATTTTATACCATTTGATTGTCTTCTTCTTTTTCTGACTGGTTATTATTTTCTGAGTCTGTTTGATTATCTTTTTCTGAATCAGAATATTAGTTATTTTCTTCTGAATCTGATATTAATATAAGTTATACTGGGGAATTAGGAATATCTTCTGAGTTTTTGATTTCAGAGTAATATCCATCAATATCATTATTAACAGATAGAGTTTTTGGATGAAAGGTAAAGTCTTAATAGATGAATTATTAGTAAAATTATTTAATTAAATCCAATTATTCTTCTTGAGTATTAATGTGGTTAAAGATAAAGGTATTTACTAACTGTATTATTCTTTGTCTTAGTTAACTAATATGTATTTACTAAGATCAAGTTGAAGTAATTCTTGAAATAACAAATATGTGATTTGATTAATTGATACTGCTCTAATATTTTCTATAAGCAAGTGAA
>CAJVPS010002990.1:0-11065 GCA_910591765.1 Ambispora leptoticha
TATATAAATTTAGTAATATATTAGCTAAATTAGTAGAACAAGAGAAAAGAGAAGTTCTACTAAGAAACTATCTATAGTTAAAATAACTCAAAATAATCAGGTGACTTTTCTTGGCATAATCAGATAATTATGATATAGTAAATTATATGTGATGCAGTATGTGGTACAGCAATAATCTGTGAGATAAAAGATAAATATACTATAATTATTAATAACTAATCTAATATTGTTACATAACCAGTCAGAAAAAGAAAAAGATAATCAAATAGTACAAATAATAATCTAAATAATCTTATTACAACTCTTAGAACTCTTACTAATCACATGACTGATCAAAATATCTGACTAATAAAAAAAATTATAATTCTTATTAGAAAATACTAAGAAAATAATCAAGATCTAACAGAATAGTTCAAAGACTTTAATATCACCACACAAGCCAATGATATTATAGATACCAGAAAAGTACAATTAGTTAGAGAATATCTAGAAGATACTACTGTCTTATGGTATGATAAAAGAGAAAGAGATAATAGTACCTGACTAATAGCTTGAAATGATAATTAAGACTTATCATATAGTTTTAGTTATTAATTTGCAGTTCACTTTCATACTCAAGAAAGAATCGACCAATGACAAGATAAGATTGAAATATTATAACAAATCAGTATTGTAGAAGAATATACAGACAAATTTATAAATTTACTTCATAAAGTAGATCTAGAAAATAAATATCCAAAAGAATATAAGATCTATACTTATAAAAGAGAATTGAAACTAGAGATCAGAAAATGGATTCAGATCTCAGCTGATAGAACTTTCTTAAATATGATATAAGTCACCAAAAATGTAGAAAAAGCAGATATAGATATATTAATTCAAGAATATTATCAATCTCAGATTCAGAATAACTCAATACTAAATATTATATTAATAGTATTTCAAGATCTTAATCAATAAATAAAAAGTATTGAAATCAACAAAAGATCTAATTATAACAGAAATAATTCAGATTATAGATCTAATAATCAAAATCCTAAATCAGTCTCAATTTGTTATAATTGTGATAAGCCAGATTATATTCATTCTAATTGTTCTCAGCTACAATTATACTGGAATAATTAGAACAACTTTGAAAATAATCATTAAAGAACTAATGGAAATAATCAGTAATAAAATAATATATCACCAAATTAGACAAATACTGGCAATAACCAAAATATAAATAATAATTAGAATGTATTATTAGCTCAAATACAAGCTCTCATTGATAGTATTCAAATATTAACTGCCAAATCTGATAATGTAAATTTATTACTTGATACACATGAATATTTGGCTGCTGAAAGAAAATCCAGAAATTCCAGAACTATTCCTTATAAAACTAGATCTGTAGATCAATCTTATAAAGAAGCAGTTGATGAAAATGAAGAATCAAATGATAATAAAGAAGAAGAACAAGAAGATACTCCTGAAGTTATTCTTGATCAAGATATAAATAATGCTAGATCATCAAAAATTCTTGAAGAAGAATTTACTAAAAAAACTATTCACAAAAAGAAAAGTAAAATTGCTTTACTTATACTTGCTACTATGGCTTAACCATATGATATTCTAGAAGATTTGACTCAACAGAAAGCAAATATAACTATTGCTCAACTTATTTAGACTTTACCATCACAAAGAATTCAGTTATCAAAAGAAATATACCAAGTTATAGTGCTCAAATCAAAAAGAAAAAGAAGAGTATTGCTTGAACAAAAACTTAAAATCACATCTGCCTGATGTGAAGTAAAAGTTAGAAAGAATATTATTAATTTAATCATTGATACCAGTATCTCTGGATATGTCACTACACATAACTTTATAAAAGATATGTGATTAAAAATATAACACAGCTCAAACATTTTAATGTCAGATATAAATAATATATCTAAATAATCTCTTGAAGCTATTGAAAACTTATTTCTGAATATTTATAGAATCATAATTTCTACTGAAGTAGATATTACTGAAGCAAAAACATACTCAATAATTGTTGAAATAGACTTTTTGAATAAAATCAAAGCAAATATTGATATCAGAAAAGGATTATTCATCTTTAAATATAATGATCAAAAAGAAAAAGTGCTAATTAAATTTATTCATGATGATAAAGGAGAATCAATCTTTAAAGATACAAGTTCTAAAAAAGATGAATCAGATAAAGATTCTGAAAATGAATTTAAGAAATAATACTTGAAAAAGAAGACTTTTCTCATGTGATAATATAATGATTAGAATACTGTAACTTCTAGATAACAAGAATTTCAAGATAATGATAATATTAAAATTATTATTAAAGAAGCTTGAATCTCTGTTAAAACTCCAAACTGAAAATTAAGAGATGTTAATTTTGAAGAAATATCATTTCAAATTATCCAAAGTATTAAAAGAATTTATAAAGTACAGCCTATTAAGAAGAAATTAGAATTAAATAAAAGAAATATATCTGAAAAGATTTCAAATAACTTGACAAAAAGTTTACTCAACCATGTAATTGAAATAATTGATGATTATTTAACTGGCAAGGACCAAATAGCTAATGCTGGTATTATAGAAATCTTTTTATGCCTAATTATTAATATTACTGATACTATAATAATCTTACTGACTGTATAATAATCAAAATTCATAAATTTTTTTATACTAAATTTAAAACTAATGAAGATTGGACTAATAAAGTTGAACAATAACTCTTTGCTAACAAAAGAATCAAGAAAAGCTTTGATATATATCAAATTGCTACACAACAAATTTATTCTAATTCTCAGATTGAAAGATGTTAAGAATATGAAAAATATATAAATAAATATTATACTAAAAAATATTTCAAAATGAATGAAGAAAAAGCAATCACCTGTAACAATTGCATCAGAAAAAAATAATTGAATCTTCTTGTCTATTCTCAATATGGTAAATATAATAAATTCAGAAAAATATTTGTTACTGAAAATTATGACAAGAAATACTTCTATACTTATAAATATTAATATATTTATTAGTTTAATTATGAAGAATGGAGAAAGAATATGAAAATAATTAACAAGCTTAGAGATAAAAAAATACTATTAGAAGTTTATGAAGAATATGATGAAATTGGCAAAGCAATCTTATCTTGCTTTATATATAAAAATGATTTTATTTATAAAATTATCTATGAAAATTCTGTAAAAGTTTTTGCTACAGAAATATTTCAATATATCTATCAATAACTTATTTTTAATCAAAGATAATAACTTACATACTTAGATTATATTAATGTAAAACTCTATCAAAAATACCCAATTCCCTGTGATAATAATAAATATGATAATTGTGTATAATTTGAACTCCTAATTAAATTAGATAAAGAAAAATATTCTAGATCTTTGGAATTAATTCCAAAAGAAGTAATAACAAATAAATTAATTGAAGAAATTAACTTTACTTCTATTTCAACTCAATTCTCTCAGCTCAAATTAAATGAAATACATAAAAAATTTAATATTATTTATCAGACTCTTAATGAACTTTCATAATAATTTAATAATTATTTAAAGAATATTTCTATAGAATAAAATAATAGTTACTACATAGTTAAAGTTTATAATAATCAAAATAAAGAAAAACTATTAGAAAAAGTATATCCTACTAATGCTGAATATAATATTTATTATACTGAAAAAGAAGTAATTAGAATTCTCTCATATCAAGTTATATTAGTAAATATATATATTGTCATAAAAATTCCTGTAGAAGTTATATATTATAAAACAAGAAATTAATATTAAAGATAGAACTATTAACTCTGAATATACTGAAAATATCAGTATTATCATTCAAAATGATTCAGAAGATGATTATATTATCAAATTAGATCAGAAAATTACTTGACTCATATTTTTACAGCTTGCATCTATTGATCAACTTAAATCAGTTTCTACTAGAGAAGAACTAGAATAATCTAGTTGAGAAATAGCTGAATTTAGATTTACTAACCATCAAAAAGCATATACCTATTTCTTGAAACAAGAACAAGTAAATAAAGTTATTAAATAATAAAAACTAACTGCTAAACAAGAATAACTTCTAACTCAATTACTAGAAGAAAATACTAATATATTTGTAATTATATTACATAAATTTGGCCAAAATAATATAATTTAATATAAAATACATACTAAAAATAAATTATCTATTAAATAATGACCTTATAGAACTACTCTTCTAGATCAATTATTCATATCAAAAGAGATTCAAAGAATATTAGAAGCTAATATTATCTAATTATCAACTAGTTCTTGGGCTTTACCTATTATTATAATCTCTAAAAAGAATAGAAAGAAAAGATTTTGTATTGATTATCAAAAAATAAATACTATCATCCAAAAAGATACATATCTATTATCAAGAATTGATAAAATGATAAACTCTCTTGAAAATACTCATCAATTTTCATCTATAGACTTAATCTCTGGATACTGACAAATTGAAATGAAAGAAGAAGATAAATTCAAAATCACTTTTATCTCCAGAGAAGAATTTTTTGAATTCAATATTATGTCTTTTGAATTATACAATACTCTAACTACTTTTTAACATACTATAAATACAGTATTAGAAGAATATAATTGGAATTTTACTAATATGTATATTGATAACTTGAATATATTCTCAAAAAATTTTGAAGAATATTTAAATTATCTTAATAAAGTATTTTACAAAATCAGAAATACCAATTTAAAATTCAATCCTAAAAAATATAACTTTTGCAGAAGAGAATTATTAATTCTTGAACATGTTATAATTGAAGAAGAAATTTTCTCTGATCTAAAGATAGCTCCTTAATTATTATAACGTGATAATAAATAAAATATTACCTAGTTGTAACTAGTTGTGACTTATAAAATTTTGAAGTTATAACATGTTATAACAGATGATAAATAAGCATCACATACTTGCTGCGCTATCTTTACTCTGACCTATTAACTATTCAAAAAATATGAGATTTTTCTTAACTCAGAACTATTAAAGAACTTTGATTATTTCTTAAATTAGCTAGATACTACAAAAAATTTATTAAGAGATTCTCTCAAATTGCTATATCTCTATTCAAATTACTTTGTAATAAATAATTATTCATTTGAACTATAGATCAAGAAGAAGCTTTTCAATAAATCAAATAATATCTTATAATTATATCTATTTTGATTTACTCTAACTTTATAAAAAAATTCTATTTTTATACTGATACTTCTAATTCAGAACTTGGAGTTGTCCTATTACAAAAAGATAAAGATGAAAGAGAACAAGTAATCACTTATGCAAGTGTTACCTAAAACCAAATGAACAAAAATATAAAGTAACTAAAAAAGAAATACTAGTAGTAATATAGACTGTTAGATAATTTTGTTACTACTTGCTTGAAACAGTTTTTGAAATCATTACTAAAGATGGTGTAGCAAGTATATGATATTTATTTGTCACCTGTTATAATATGTTACAACTCCAAAATTTTACAAGTCACAACTAGTTGCAACTAGATAATGCTTTATTTATCATCATATTGCAATAGTTAAGAAGCCATCTTTAATTATTATTAATCATAATATTTTAAGATGATTATTCAAAAATCAGTCAAGTTATTCTGCTAAAATAAACTATTAGATCTTATCTCTTATAAAATATAATTTTATTATTACTTATTGATCTGAAAGAAAGAATCAAAATGCTAATACATTATTCTGAATATATTTAGAAGATCATTAAATAACTTTTCTCTTTACAATAACAATATGAATTTAATAACTTATTATAATTTATAATGATATTTGAATAATAAAACTTATCCTATAGGATCAATTCTTGAATAACAATACAAAATTCATAATTAAGCAAAATATTTTTTACAAATTAATAACATATTATACAAAATCAATAGAAGAAAAAAACTAATTATATCACTTTGAATTATTAAAGAAAATAAAATAGAAATTTACATTCAAGCTCTTTATCTAGACATTTTGGATATGAAGAAACTTATCAATAAATTACAAATAAATATTAGTGAAATGATATAGAAACAAATATCAAAAATTATGTAAAGACTTATGAAATTTGCTAGTGAACTGGTGAAAAAATTACTCAATAAGTCTTACATTCTATCAAAATTGGACAGCCTTTTAACAGAATAATTATTAATCTTATCAGATCTAGTAAAATAATAATAACTAAAAATTGATATATCTTTACAGTAATAGATTATCTTACAAAGTGGCTTGAAGCTAAAGTAATTTCTGACAAGAAAATTACTATAATTACAAAATTTATCTTTGAGAAAATAATCTGTAGATATAGATACCCTAAAGAAATTCAATTAGATAATGGATTAGAATTTGTAAATGAAATAATTAAAGAATTATTAACAAAATTTGGAATCAAACATAAATTTTTTTTATCTTATTACCTACAAATGAATAGAATAATAGAATACTTTAATAGAATACTATATATAATTTTACAAAAATTGATAATAGTACATGAACAAGAATAGGATACTTTTATTCCTATTGCTCTTTTTGCTTATCAAACTAATAGAAATTCAACAACAAAGCATGAACTATTTTTCTTGATCTATAGATGAAATATTAAATTATTAATTGAATTAAAAATTCTTGCCTATTTAAAAGAGAACTCTACAGAAAAAAAAATTAATATAATAAATATATCACACAGTAGATTAGTTATCTCAACAAATTCTAGAAGTCAAATAAAATATAAAAGAATGACAATTATAATATTCTCAAATATTTAATAACAAAATTCAAAATGAAATAGTTTTTGAAATTAGAAATAAAGTATTACTATTTGATATAAAACAATACTCAGTAATTGAAGATAAATTTCAACCTACCTGGAGTAAAGAATGATACTATATTCATAACTATGTTAGATATAACTCTTACAAAATTCATGATCAGAAAGGAAAAGTTCACAAGTATTCTATTAATAGAAGATAACTCAAATATTATCATGATTATCAAGATTACTTTGAATCACAAATTATTATTATATAATTTATATGGATTATCTCTTTTTAATTTTTGTTATTCCTATATTTGAAATTCTTTTCTATATTATTTTTATCTATTTTTTTTATAATTATTCTTACTTTAACATTTTTAATATCTTATCACATATAGTAAATTTTTAATTCAATTTTTTTTTTATAAATATCTCTTCTATTTTTCTTTCCTTTTTCTTTATTCTTTTATATTTTTACTTTTATCTACTACTTTTTACTTTTATTATCTTATATATTTTCAATTCTTTTATACCTTTATCTTTTAATATTTCTTATTATGTCTCAATTACCAATTTGGATTATCTCTTTGATAATTAAATCTCTTGAAGAGATCTATCAAAAAATGCTAGCTCAACAATCCTTTGGAATGATTACCTTTTCAACTTATAAATTACTTATCTATAATAATTCAGGACAAGAAACTAATACAGTCAAATTCCTTTATAATGATGCAGTATATACTGAAGTCAGCTTTTACTGAAGAAAAATTAGAAAACAGATTTTTCACTATTAAAATTTCTCGATATATCAAAATTTTCTAATAGTTACACTATATACTAGTTCTGGCAAAATTCAAACTTTTTACTAATATCCCAAATGTCACTTATAATATACTTTATATTGGCTGTAATCTGATTGGTTAGATATCAATCAAAGTCAGACATGCTGTTTTATCTGAAATATTCTTGTATATATTAAAGGTTACTGTGGAATTATCAATCTACCTACAGTAATCTCAAGATCATTCTCATTTCTAATACATGCTATGTCATATTAACAGGTACAGATCTTAAAAACATGATATTTTTTTCTTTCTCTAAAAAATTAATTTTAAAATGCTATCTGTAAAAAAGAAAAGATGTCAGTTAACCACACTTCAAAAAAAAGAAATTTGCCTTCAAAAAAAATAAAAACTCACACCCAAAAATCTGAAGCTTGCTGTTAAGTTTAATTGTGGAAAGTCTACAATTTCCAATATTTTGAAATAATTAGACAAATGATTAGCCATAATATTTGATTCTCAAGATGCAAATAATATTAAAGACTGTGGTCCCAAATAGCCTCAACATGATGCTGCACTTGCTATTTGGATACAAAGTATTATATCAAGTAATCAAGATTTAACAGGGGATATTATCAAGACAAAGGCTAAATACTTTACAGAATCTCTTCAAATCAATGATTTTAAGGCATCAAATGGTTGATTAACATGATTTAAAGAGTGATACCATCTTCATCAATATACAAAGCAAGATGAAGTTGCTAATGCTCCATCTGTTGAAGCATTAGTTCAAAGTAGACATGAACTTCAAGAAATTCTCAAATCATACCATCCTGAAGATATCTTTAATGCTGATGAAACTGGATTATTTTTTAAGATAATTCCTAACAAAACTCTTGCACAAAAACCTCTTTCCGGCATTAAAAAAGATAAAGCATATATAACAGTTCTTTGTTGTTATAATGCTACTGGAACTGAGAAACTTCCTGCTCTTTTTATTCATCATTCCAAGTCTCCTCATTATATGAAAGGTATAAATTATAAATTACTTCCTGTTTCTTATTATTGGAATGACAAATTATAGATGCAAGTTAGTATTTTTCATTAACTAATATGTTTGATTAAAATTTGTTTAATTCTTTTTTATTATTATTTTTTAGGTGTCTATTTTCAATGACTTCTTAAAAAAATTTAACATCAAAATACATCTACAAAATTGACAAATTATCCTGCTAATTGATAATACACCTGTTCATATTATCCAAATACCTCTTACCAATATTCATGTTGAATTTTTATCTCCCAATACAACTGTATATTTGCAACTATGCGATGTTGGTATTATTAATTCCTTCAAATATTAATATAAAAAAATTTTTGTTCAGAATCGAATTAAGACTTTTGATACTAGTCAAGATATTTTTTTTATTTTTATATTTGTATTTATTACTACTTATGATTTTTTTTATTAGGAACTAATGAAACACCAGCTGCTTTTAATATTCTTGATACCATTCATATAATTGCTGATGCTTGGGCAAATATTTCTACAGAAACTCTTCATAATTATTGGAAAAAAACTGATATTCTTCCTTCTCTCACTCATCAACCAATTCAAGAAATTAATCCTAACATAATCAAGCAACAAGAACATAATTCAAAAAATGAATTAAATGAATTAATTAATCATCTTCAATTTAATAATTCAATGAATGTAGAAGGTAATATAATACTTACTAAATGTTTTTGTACAAGTAATTCATTTCTTTCTCTCTCTCTCTTATTATAATTCTTGTATGTTACTCAATAATTATTTTTTTTCTTGTCTTTCTATTAGAATTCTTGCATATTGATAACAATATTATTCAAGAAATTGTCATGTCAGATGAAGAGATTTTATCTCAAGTAATTAATCCTCCATCAGAAAAACTCGAGTCCAAACCATTACCATTACCTTCCACCATACCATTTTCTGTTGCAGCTATAAATTTTTCACAAGCTCTTAATTTTCTTTATCAAGAGAGAATTGTAATTAGGGTATCTGCTACTAATATTAATATTGTAAGAAAATTGGGTATTGCAATTTAACATGTTGAAATTGAGAAGTGACATCAAGCATCTTTAGATAAGTACTTTAGTATCTCACATAACTAGATTAATTTTATTGTGTTATATGTCAATCAATATAATCTCATTATATTATATTATTATTGTCTGCTTATACCAAAGAATGTAATCACTACTTAGTAACGTCAGTATACACAATATACCAGTATCACGTTATATCAGCCCAAAATGGCCAGTTTAATGTAGCTAGTATAAAGGGGTTTGACTGTATTTAAATTTTTTACTAATTATAATTAGTAAAAAATTTATGTATTATATTATTTTTGATTGTTACAATATATATTATTTTGTTTTAATATATTTTAAAAATATATAAATAATAATTTTTATTTTTTAAATATAATTTTTAAAGTTTAATAATATAAATAATTATTAATAATTTTTTATATCTACTTAGTTAATAATAATTTTCTTAATTTATATATTATTAATTAATTATTTTTATTTTAATTTTAATTTAAAATTATAAAATTAAATATATTAATAATATAATATATAATATTTAAAATTAAATAATAAATAAAACTAATATTAAAATAAATATAATTTAAAAAATTAAAAGACTTATTATATTTATTTTACTTATTTATATTTTTAAATTTTATATAATAAATTTATAAAAATAATATAATAATAAAAATTTTTTAATAAACTTTTTATAATAATTTATTAATTTTAAAAAAAATAAAAATTTAATATTAATAAATACTAATTTTTAATTATTTAATTTTTTAATTATAATAGTCATCAAAAGTAATACAACACTTAAATTTTTTACTAATTATAATTAGTAAAAAATTTAAGTATTGTTACCTTTTTGGTGCAAGTTCTAAGATGAGGGTAAGTATTAAATCTAATATTACAAAAATACGTGATAAAAGTAACCATATGTTTAAAGTGATATTTTGAGAGAATCTTTTAAAAGGTTTATTAATAAAAATATTTCTACTATTATTTCAAAGTTAATCTAAAGATAGGTAATGATAGTGTTCTTGTTGTAACTAGCTAGAATATAGTTCAATTCTAATATATAATTTCAAAACAGATGTAATATTCAGTTTATTGACAAGATGAATCAATAGATCTTTAATCAAGATCTATTCTACAAGAGAGATTTCTTAGAATTCTCTTAAAATTATAATCTACTAAAATGCGAGTTAAGAACTAAACTCATAGAACTCAAACTAAACTAAATAACTAATTAATTAACTGTCTACTTAACTTATTAACTTCTAAATTCACTAGCTAAGATATATCACTTTTATATATTTTTAGAGGTTATACAAATGATACTTTTGCTATGATACTTATGTTAGTTTTGCTATGATCTA
>CAJVPS010002991.1:0-11062 GCA_910591765.1 Ambispora leptoticha
TAAAGAAATAAATAATTATAAATGAAATATATAAATTTAGTAATATACTAGCTAAATTAGTAGAACAAGAAAAAAGAGAAGTTCTACTAAGAAACTATCTATAACTAAAATAACTCAAAATAATTGGGTGACTTTTCTTGGCATAATCAGGTGATTGTGATGCAGTATATAGTACAGCAATAATCTGTGAAATAAAAGATAAATATACTATAATTAATAACTAATAACTAATCTAATATTATTATATATTTTGATTGGCTTTATTATTATAACTTCAGATTCCTGATCATTCTGAATTATATAACTTTTTATTAATATACTATATAATAGCTGAGTCTTTTAATAAGCTCCTACTATCTGAATTTTTCCATTATTACTAATGTCATTAGTAATATAAGTATTTTCAAAATCTTGAAGCTAACCAATTGACTCTTGGATATTATCATAGAATTCTATAATTTTTATATAATTAACTTTCTTTGATCTTTCTAAAACTATAGCAAGTATTCCAATTTTATGCATCAAATCTTTAAATTTATTATCAGTAGTTAATAAAGATGATGTTTTATTTTTCTTATCTCTATTCATTTCTTCTTCTTTAAGTTATATTAAGAAAATAAATATTAAATTAATAGGTATATCTTGAGTAATTAATTATATTTCTAAATATTTATTGAGTAGTAATTATGCTAATATCTATTCAAGAGTATCTGGATTATATTTTTCAAATTGTTATAAGATATCTAATAATTCTTTATTTGATTATAATTAACTCAGATTAAATACTTTTATAGATATATCTTATTGCTTTTTTATCTTTGTTTTGTCAGATATTTGCTTATCTTATCTTTGAATTCAAATATCTCTTGTTATAATTTATAAAGATATATTTATATCTGTTCTGCTGATAAGTCAGTTTCTTCTTCTATTAAGATTATAAAATCTTTTCTTATCTTGATTTGGATTTTGCTGTCTTGATAAAATGATAAAATTTTTTCCAGATAACTTAATGATCAGATTTAGTATAATCTTTAAAGTGTAATTTAGTAAATAATTAAGTGAAGAGTCTTTTTCTTTCTATTTTGGTTTCTTTAGTTAAATCCTCTTTGATATATTACAAAATTAGATTATTAATATTTTTAATTAGATATTTTCTTTAATAATTCTTTATATTTTTACTTATTTTTCTTATTTATTATTTATATTATTATTTATAATTATTTATCATATTATTATTTATTGAATTATAATTAGTTATTCTTTAAAGATACAAATTAAGTTAATTAATTTATTAAATTATATATATTTTAAAAATAAAAATTATTATTAATTTATTTACTTTTTGTATTTATTTCTTTCAATATAAATATAATTTATCTATTTTGTATTTTTACCTTCAGATCTAAATACTTTTAAATAATAAAAATAATTATAAATTATAAAATTAAAACTATTCATATTATATTTTATCTTATTTATAATCATTAATAAAATAATCTTACAGATTTAAAGATAAAAGTACAGAACAGACAGATTATATTTATAGTAAAGAAATAAATATAAAAAGTAAATAAATTAATAATGATTTCTAATTTTAAAATATATATAATTTAACAAAATTAATTAATTTAATTTATATTTTCAGAAAGTAATTAATCATAATCTAATAATTAATAATAATATAAATAATAATATAAATATAATAAAGAAAAGAACAAATAAAATTATAAAGAAATTATTAAAAGAAATCTAATTAAAATATTAATAATAATTATAATATACTTAATAATTATCTGCATAATAATATAAATGATCATCTGTATATTTAGAGTGAAATTAATCTTTATAAATATAATACAAAAACTAATCTATTATACAAATAATATAAAATAAAGATCTGAGCTAAAAAAAGATAATTTATTTCTTTTTTTAAATAAAAAATAGTATATATTTTAATAATTTCTTTTTATCTTCTTTTAAAAATATTATTAAATTCAATATATAAATATAATTATTCAGAAAGAATAGAATTTTAAAGAAAAAAAAATAGTTATTTAAATAAGTTATATTTAATAAGTTTTTCTTTTTTTTATAAAATTCTATTTTTTTTTACTTAACTTTTATATAATATAAAAATATATTATTATTATTTTAAGTTTATATATCATAAACTGCTGATCAATATATCTAGATATTTCTAATATCTATTTTAATATCCCAGATATCTAAGTAAGAGAGATACTTTATATTGATAGGGAGTATATTCCATAAGTTGTATCTCTAAAGAAATTGCTAGCAATTTATTTTTTCTGAGGATCATTACAAATATAGATGTAATTTATGTATTTATATTTTGATCAAAATATATTTTTTATTGTATGCACATGAATTAATGATTAATGCAATTTTATAATTTTTTACTTTAATACATAAAAATTTTATTTTTTGACTTTAAATTTTCAAAAAATATCTTCATACAAAAAAACCACTCCAAAATAATCTTATTCTATGAAAAAACTTATTATACTTGGTATATCTATAAAAAACTCATGATTATTTATTATTTAGAATATATTAACTATCATGAAGAAGTGGTTATTTGCCATCATCCTTCAAATTCATCTGTGAAATGATCAGGACATTATTAGCATATATACTGTGATTACAACTGTTATCAAACATAAAGAGTGTAACTTTATTGGGATATATTTTCTTAAAAATCAGAATAGCTCTGTTAACTACTTGCTTTATAAGATCTTGATTTGTTCACCAGTCATCTTGATTAGAATCTGGATACATAATAACACAGATCTCAGTATGTAAAAGCTAATTATTATCAGGAAGCAAGTCATTTACAGCTTGATTCTTGGTTGAAAGATAAAGATGTCTAATTAATTCACAAATAAAATCACTCATATGAATACTAAGATCTTGTAACTTGTGTTAGAGCTGATTTTCTTTTGCTAGACTTCAGGACTTGATGATACTATTATTAGCATAAAAAATTGATTTATCATGGATAACTAAAATAAACTCAAGAACATTGGGTGGAAGTATTAGTAAGATAATTTGATCCATATTCTTTCTCTTATATATTATAATTCAAGACTGTAAATTTACCATTTATTCTAAGAATTGATTTCAATAAGCCATCACATCATCACGCTCATAGTTATCAAAGTAAATATTTTTTAAATGGTCCTTATAATCCTAGCCAAGTTGATGTAATCACTTCTGAGCTATTATTTTACTAATCTTTCTTTTTATCTTGATTTCAAGATCAGATAGAGCCTTATCCTTAACAAACTTGATAAATTCATAAATAGTTACTATGAACTTGTTTGCATGTAAATATTTAATAATACATGTCTTAAAAACTTTATCAGATAGGAGTGATATAGTTTTTGAATGATAGCCATAACATGATATGAGAATTTTATCTTTACTTGACTATTAATTAGCTCACAAATAAATAACCCACCTATACTATGGACCCCAATTAATACTACAAGCAAGAAGATTATTAGCTGATAGTTTAGAGAATTCTTAATCTTGAACAAGGTGGAGAAATTGACTCACTATATCAAGCCACACATCAAACTTTTTCTTTAGCAAAGTGTCAAGAGATACCAAAATAAATGTATTCTTATCATCACTAGAATTAATTATTTTCTCAAACAGAAGCTCGTCATTATTAGAATTAATTATCTTCTCAAACAGAAGCTTGTTATCACTGGAGTTAGCTATCTCAATAAGAAATCAGTTGGTGATTTTGTTAAAACCAAAAGCTATCTTCCTTAAGATCACTTTTTTATTATGTAATATTAATTTAGCAAAATCTTTATAAATCAGCTTTTATCTCTTCATTATCCATATATCCAATTGTCTTACATTCTTGATGAGTTTTTCTAGTACACTTTGTTTTAATTCTCCTAACTCTTCTATGAATTGGCCATCATTTAAAGGCTTATTTTCACTTTTCATCTAAATAATATCATTGCTTGATTCATCAGCATCTAATACTTTCTTTTTCCATTTCAACTTGATATTATTTTAGCACTTTTTGATAACTATTAAGCAGTATCTAGTACATTTACTTTATTTAGATATGAGAAAGAGAAAATACATCTTAAAATAGCTTAAGAGGGATTAATAATATAGCAAAAAAGGCTTATATCATAGAAATGAAAGATAATAACATAAAGAAGAGATTTATTTATTATTTTATAATTATATAGCAAAGAAAGTATTGCCTTCTGAACAAGCCTTTTTATATAGCAAAAGAGAGAAATAACTTATCTTATGAGTTTTTAATATAAGTCTCCTAAATAATATTTAAAAGTCTCCTAAATAATTTTTTAAAGCTCAAAATTGCTTCTGATATATTTTCTGATACGATGCATCTATCACATGATCATATTATAATATATGCATTCTAAATTTTAGTGGTAATGTAGCACTTGATATCTTTAGATCATTCATATTATAGAATAATTTTTTCAAAAAAAATTTAAAAAAATATATATTAACTATAATTAATAAACTTTATTTTAATATATAATATAGAAAATCTTAACTTATTAATAAATTATATAATATTTAAAATCTATTAAAATTCTTAATAAATCAAATTTTAAAAAAATAAACTAATAATAATATTATTTAAGATATATACTCTTAAACTACTAATTAGAATTTTAATTTAAATTTTTAAATAAAAAGTTATAAGTATTTTAAATTAGATATTTATTATATAATTTATCAAAATTAAAATATATTATATAATTTTTTATTATATAAAACTTGTTTTATTAATTAATTATAATAATATATTATATATAAATAATTTTTATTAGTTTAATATTAGATCTAAGTTCCTAAAAAATTAATTATTTCTAATTATTTTAAGAAATATCTACTTAATTAATATTTATATTAAATTTTAAGAAATAATAAAAATTATACATATTTATTATATTATTGATTGTATTATATAACATACTATATTACATATTATTACTTAATATCTATTATATTATTGACTATATTATATAATATATTATATTACATTACATATGTAAAATTAAAACAAATTTATATAATTAATGAGTTAAGATTTTTTCATTATAAAAATAAAAATTACTTCTTAATAAAATTATAAATTTTAATATAGAAAGAAAATTTCAATTTTTATTATATTTTATTAATAAATTTAACTTCTGATACATTATTTTTAGTTATTATTATAATACAAAAAAAATAATTTGTATAATATTTTATATAATTTTAAATTCTATTTATTTATATTTAAAATAAAGCATATAATTTTTTATCATAATTAGAAAATGAATATATATATCATCTTATTATAATTTATCAAAAAATTTTTCATTATTTGAAATATTTTATATATGATTTTATAATAATTTATAATCTTCTCTCCCTTTATAATAACTAGCCAATTATATAATCTGAGTTTAACATGAGCCCATTCATTCACTCCAATATTAGCTAATATTTATCAATCAATACGTGATGAAAAATCCCACGCTGAATTTTTTAATGTTAAAAACTGCGCACATCATAGTTATGATGCGGGATATCTATACTCAAAGATATTCTTTTAAACTCTGGCCGACAACTTTGTGGCTTATTATGCAAAACAAACTTACGATCAGATTTAAAAATAATATTTGTAAATAAGTTTAGGAATTTAAAAGATTCCGATATTTAGTCACGTAATTGTCGGTGTCTCATATATGATTATGCTTAGTGAACACCAAAATAATATTAGCACATTATCCCTATTGAATATTATTACACATGTTTTATATAAACAAGTTAATCATAAATGAGATATTTAAAGAAATTAACAATTTTTGTTTTTTTTACATATATGTTGGAAATGATTTTTAGAAAGAAATTGTTTGATTTACATTGAACAAATTAAAAAAATAAATGGAATAAATTATGTGAATTAAGTTGTGAAATGTTCATATTTTGTGTTCCTTTGAGGTTTTAATTTACCAGAACCAATTTTTGTTGCAAAGTTTTTTTTGTTTATGAGTGATATATAGTAATATTATCCCCAATAAAATGTGGGTATGTATGAGATTCTTTAAATAAATGTTCTATATATAACCTAAAGCCCAAAACACATTTCATTAAAAATGGAAGATCAATACAAACAATAAAAAATTTAACAATAAAACTTTTTTTACCTTTTAAATTACGCCAAATGAAAAGCGTAATGTGTCATAGTAGCCAACCGCTCCGCCGAAAAATTCAACGACAATCGCATAAATTCATTTGCAATCAACGGTTCCTTACTCAATAATTTACCGTAATCCGAAGTTCGCATCTGCCACAATATACAATCCATATCGGCGTACAATGTCGCGTCTCGCGGGCGATCCGCAAAGAATCCTAGTTCACCGGCCATCGTGCCTGGTAATATGCTTTCGACTGGTTTTGCTTGTTCGCCTATTTCTGCTTTGAATGTTGCACGAAGTAATCCCCGCTCGACGAGATAAAGACAGTCTGGCGAGTCACCTTGTTTCCAAAGACACGCGCCTGATGGGACATGAATTTCGTGAAAGTATGGCATAAGCTGACGAAAGAATTCATCGTTTTTGTCAGATATATCTTGAAAGGTTTGTACTAGCAATGCGAAGGGCTGGGTATGTGTTTGTACTTGATTACTTTCTAGAAGCAAGAATCATCGATTAAAAGTCATCAATGTTAATAAATATTAAACAGAGAATTTTTGAAACATAAATTATACAAATGCTTACCCTCTTGTAATGTAATTTGACCTATCGCCTGTACATGTTTGCGTCTGGGTGAAGCGAAGTCCATTATTTCTTTTGGAGGAGAATGCGGCACTATTATCATATTAAAAAATGACAAATATAATTAACTCGATATCGTAATCTTTGAAGTTGAGATTATACTGAATCAAGAAAAATAACTTACCAAGTTCACTGTGAGAAGGTTCGGGTGGAGGAATAGTACTACGACGTACATAATAAGCTTTAAGCAACTTATTCTCACACCACTCCAGTGCTTCATTGAAATTCTCAAAAATTTGTAAATATCCAGTTGTTACGTCATCTACCCACCACATGCCCACAGATCTTAAAGCTTTTCCAACATCAGAATCTCCCTGCACCCCACACAATACCAGATATACATCTCTTGCCTGCAAAAGTCTTTGAATACGAATAAAAGCTTCAGCAGCACTGAAATCTAATCCATTCACAAGGAAAAAATCCACAATCAAAAATCGAATAGGATTCCTGCGCCATTCTTGTTGAGTCAACACCTTACGAATAGCATTCTCAACTCCACTAATAGTTCCAAAGAACAAGTATCCTTGTAATTTTATGGCAAAAATTTGGTTGCCAACATGTTTTAGGAATTTTTGTTGACGATAGAGGCGACGAACTGTGGATTTTACGGAGCTTCCATAATAAGTGGCACGAATCGCAGTTTTACGCGAATTCGAAACCACAAAGAAAACGCATGCCATTATAATTCCCAGGAATATACCCTCAATAAATCCGAATGCTGCCATTGCAATGACAATCGCTGTTATAGTAATATATTCGAGTTTGTTCACAACTCCCCAGGTGTCAATCAACGCCTCCTTTAGCAGGTCTAACCCTAGATGAAAAATGAGGGCACCGACAACCATTACCGGAATATAGCCTACAATCCATGGACCTACAAATAGAATAATCGCAGAGCCGGCGGCAAGCATTACACCAGCTACACGACTATCACCGCCCGATTTTATGAAAAGTACAGAGTTTGTATATACCAAGTAATCTGTAGAAAAATAATCAATTTCGTATTAATATTATATAGCTATACATACCTATCTTAAATATAAACCTTACTTTGTACACTTCCAGCAAAACCTGACAGCATATTGGAAACTCCGTGGGCTACTAATTCGCGGTTTGTATTTACATTGTCCTCACCGACTGAAACACCGAGAGCCGGGATATTGATAGGAACATGCAAAATACCTAATGAAAGCAACGAAACGTAAATAAAATATTTTTTCAACACTTAATAAGAAGCCAAAATATGTACCAAAGAAAGTCAATGCAAACATAGCAGGAATAGTCTGTGCAAGAGCACCCCAGTTTGTTTCTTTGAAATCTAAATGATTCGGGTCAGAAAAAGATCAATATCAATAATGAGGATACTTAACAACGCTTCAAATTAATTCAGAATTACCGTAGTATGTATAAAACCGATACCAAGGGGCCTTGCCCTCAGGCAAAGGAAATACCCAATGATCATTTCTCATGTCTTCCCATTTCAAACCAAATAAGTAAACGACGGAATAAAAGAGCAGGGGTACAAACATAAAATAAAGCGGGACGACAAGAGGATGATGGATTCTGCTATGAATATATCTCAATAATACGGCAAGCCCAAAGGCTGAACCCCATAATGCTAGTATATGTGAATTAAGAAACAATAATTTGAGGGTCTTCAAGTTGTATTCCAAATTTCCGTCTAAACCAGCTGCGACTTCAATCCCGGTAGCTACAAGAAACCAACCAACTCCACCTTAGGATATGAAAAATTCATGATCTTAATGTGTTAGTTTCTTATATCAAAAATAAATGTAATTTAGAGTCCAAGGAATGATAATTTACCAATACATCCAACGAGAATATGTCGCGGGAAAAATTCAATTAAAGAGCCAAGCTTTTATTTATCATGAGAAAATAATTATGATCAGCCAAATGATAAAATTTTATTAAATTATTATACAAAAAATGCTTATATACCTTTAAGGCACCTAACAAGAGAAATACACCACCAGTGACGATCGTACTAAATGCAAATGCAAGCATAGTTGTAGCGATAATTGATTTTGGATTTTCTTCACCCACTTCTCGGATAATAGTTTCAGCCCTATAAAAAATTAGTTCAGATATCAATGCGCATTAATAAGCAGTTAAAAAAAGTCTTTTTACTAAATAAAAATATTTACATTATGTGTAAAAATGGCACTACTTCAATCATCATACTTCCATTACCACCACCAAAAATACTTCCGCCAAGGGAATAGACCAACTGGGAAATGACGGTACTAAGAATGTAAAAAAATTGATTAAATTTACTTGCATATTATTATAAAAAACTAACGCAATTAGTATACCTAACAAAAAACATAGAAACACCGTCAGGTCCAAATTGACTGAAAATTGGTTGTGCAATGGGAAAAGTGATCATACCTAATATTAAATCAGAATATATATCTCGTCATTCTCTTAGGTAATATTTATAATTGATGCGCGAGTAATATACACATTACTTACCATAAGAAATAGCATCAAGTAAATTCAGTAGTAACCCTAGGATAACCGCCGGTATATATGAGATTGGATTTAAAATCACTTGTTCGAAGATTAGTTTTGGAGTTATATGAACTCTTCGATTGGGACCTGAATGCGAATCTTCTTCTACATATAACGGAAGGAAGCTTAAATCATTGACACATGGTAACCATGAAAGCCATGGTTTCTCTTCCCACGTTCCTTCGTCTAATAATGCATCATCCTCAATTACACCGATGCCATAATTAGGCGCTAAGACAAGCTGATTTTTCAATAATGGTTGATGCTCATCAAATGGTTGATTTGTTGATAGATCAACATTCGGATCTTGATCTAAAGGAGTAGGTGGTGTAACTCTGGTTGTTAGGTTTTTTGTTGTCTTCGAATTATTTTCTGGTTCCTCTTGAATTGTCGATATGGGATGTGGTTTTTTTGAATTTTGTCCTTCACCTTTCGGTGGAGAAGTTGATTTCAAAAGCAATGACAGATTACTTTTGTTTGGCAGATCCGGATCACGTGACCCTATAGATCCTTTTGAGCCAGTGTCATCACTATCTTGCTCGCCTTCTTGACCTAAGCCGATATCACCCAATTTTAGGGTTTGTTGTCGAATATTCAATGGCGATGCAGAGTATGAAGGATGCCCTTTAAAAAAAATTTAGTTAATGCAATGTTTTTCTATGATCGACATTATAAGATAATCTGACTTTGTACATATGTAACACATAATCTTATCTGTTAGATAAGATTTTCATGCACATACTAAAATACTCGTCAAATAACATACCAGACTGCGGTAAACTCTGCGAACTGTAATATGATCTTCCACCGAAACCTACTTGTGGGCTCGTCAAAGAAGTAAAATTAAATGCAGATATTGCATTTCCGAAAGACTTATTTGAACTGACGGATTTCCCACCTTTGGGTGAGACCGGAAGAACTACTTCCGCTTGTTGATGCTGATGTTCTGGTGGAATTTCTTCGTCTCTTGGAGTTGCCATTATTGATCTTCTGTCTTATAGTGTACAGCACGTATGTTTTTATAGCTGAATTTTTATTGTTAAGCTTTCGAGAAATGTTCAGAGAACTGTAAGTTTGCTTTTTTCTCTATAAATATAAGTAACCTTTCACTTATTGATTGAATAATCTCTTATTTGTGTTGAGCTATAAAAATTTGGAAATTTTGGTATGAAAATTTTTTTGTATTTTTTTCTCAAAACATCGTGCTAGATATATATTAGATATTTAATTTATTAAAAAAAATTCTCAGTGTTCCGCCCATTTTTAAATAAACGGGAAACTTTATTGAACATATATTGTGGTGAAAATGAAATATCACCAAAACTGCGTGGTTGATGAATGCAATGTAATGCTCACAAAAGGTTTATCTACTATTACTAATATTGCCAGTGTGCAGATAAATAAATAATTATAGAAATTTGATTTAATTGTAATAAGATGTGATGTAAGGTAATACAACTCGTGGACGGAATTAAAACATTTTTACTGATTTTACATCAATTGCATCATCATTGATCAGAATCATTGCTCAATTTGCTTTATTTTATCTGTATATATTTATGTATGGTTCTGATTTGACCGATTGATTAATTATAGATATTAACAAATACGCCAATATTACTGGACAAAGAAATTTGATCGTGTCAAATAAGATGAGCAACTATTGTGATAACGACAAA
>CAJVPS010002992.1:0-11059 GCA_910591765.1 Ambispora leptoticha
AAATATGTATTTTACTAATTATAATTAGTAAAAAATTTAAGCGTTGCATTATTTTTGATTGCCACTGTATATAAAATTTTATTTTTCTCTATTTTTATAATTTATTATATAATTATTCTTATTTTTATTTAATTATATATTTATTTTATTTATTCTTTATATTTATATTGATACTCTAAATATTATATTTTATTTTATATTTATCTTCTAAATTTGAGATTTATATTTTTAGTTAATTATCTTTATCTTTATTTTTATTTATTTTTTATAATCATATTTTATTTTAAATATTATATCTTATTCCCTTTATTTGAGATCTATATTTTTAATTTATATATTATATATAACTTATATACTTAATAAAATAGTATAGTTAACAATTTTTTTAATTTTTGATAAAATAACAAAATATTAATATTTTAAATATTAGCAAAATATTAATATTTTAGATATTAATATTTTAACTATCAATATTTTAGTATATAAATTATAATTCTTTATTATATTAATAAGTATATTTAAATAATATTAATTAGTAATACTATAATAATTCATATATTCAAAAAATATATAAAAGAATTTGCTATTCCAACTTGAAATAAATAATTTTAAATTGAATTATTTAATTAAAAAGCTTATTATTATAATAATAATAATTTTTTTGAGAGATTTTTGTTCTAATTATATTAGTATTCTTTCTCTCACTTAGTTTTATTTCTTGATCATATCAAGTTAATTTTAATTTAAATTATAATATTATATTAATTTTTAATTTTTGATATTATTTTAAGGATAAAAGATCTCTATTATAAATAAGCTATATTTTTTATTTTATTTATTTTTTTATTTTGAGAGAAGAAGATTTTTATTATAAATAAGTCATATCCTTTTTAATTAATTATTTTGTTATTTATTTTAGTTTTTACTTTTTATTTAGTTATAGTCTTTAATTAATAGTAGCTTTACTATTTAATTACTTTAAGTCTTGAATTATATTAATTATTAATAACTTTACTAATTAATTTTTATAATTTCTTTAATTTAATTTATTTTTTTATTACTTTATTAAGATAATATTCATAGATATTGATATAAATCTTATAAATCTTTGTTAATATTAAAAGTATAATTTAGTTTTTCTCTTTTTAATTATTATTTAATTCAGTCTCTCTCAATTCAATATTATTAAAATGAATTCAAGTAAAAATTTACTTATCAGATTTATTATAATATATTTTTGATATTTTTTTTATAAAAAAAGATCTTTACATATTCTTTACTATATCTATATTCTTTTATATTTCTTTTATATCTCTTTTTTATTATCTAACTAATTGATAAATAATTATATTCTGAGTTTTCATAATCACTTATTATTCTTTTATTAGATTATCTATTAATTATTATTTAGAAGCATATCAAATCTTAACTATTCTATTAAAATATCTATTCAAAACTTTTACTTTTATTATCATTCTTTTCAAACTAACTTTTCTTTATAATTTTAAACTTTCCACTTGCTTATTGAAAATATTAAAATAATATTTATAAATTAAATTATCTATTTATTATTTTACAAATTAATTTAACTAGACCTGAATGAAATATATACTATCCAACTTAAATAAAGAATAGTATAATTAGTAAATACTTTTATATTTAATTGTATAAATACTTAAAAAGAATAATATAACTTGATTAAATAATTTTATTAATAATTTATTTATCAAGACTTTATTTTACAAACTCAAACAAGAATTTCTTTTAATATTAGTAATATAGATAAATATTATTCTAAGATCAAGAATTAAGAAAATTTACCAACTTCTCCTATTCAAACTATATTAATTTCAAAATTAGAAGAAGAAGATATTTTTTTTCAAGTTCAAAAGAAAATAACTCAAAAATCAAAGAAAAAGAAGTAAATAATTATTAAATAGATTAAAATAATAATAATAATAATTTAAAGAATCTTATTATAGCTCTTGGAGCTTTCATTAACTAAATAGTTAAATAAAATAATCAGTCTATAGAAAAAATTTTCATTCTTATTAGAAAATACAGAAAAAATGATCAAGACTTGACTTAATAGCTCAAAGATTTTAATATTATTACTCAAGTTAATAGAATTATAGCTATCAGAAAAATATAACTTGTTCATAGATATTTAAAAAATATTACTATTTTATAATATAATAAAAGAAATAAAAATAATAATACTTGGTTAATAACATAAAATGATAATAATAACCAGTCATATAGCTTTTATTATTAATTTACTGCTTATTTCTAAACTAAAGAAAGAATAAATTAATAGCAAAATGAAATTAAAATCTTATAACAGACTGATAAATATATAGATAAATTTATTAATCTATTTTATAAAGTAGATCCTAATAATAGATATTCAGAAGAATATAAAATCAAAATTTATAGAAAAGAACTCAAATCAGAAATTAGAAAATGAGTATAAATCTCTACTGATAGAACTTTCTTAAATATAGTACAAGTAATCAAAAATATAGAAAAAGCTAATATAAATATTTTAACTTAAGAATATTACTAATTCCAGATTCAGAATAATTTAATATTAAATATTATTTTGATAGTACTTCAAGATCTTAATTAATAAATAGAAAGTATTAAAACTAGTAAAAGATTAAATTATAATAGAAATAACTCTGATTATCAGTTTAATAATCAAAACTCTAAATCAGTTTTTACCTGTTATAATTATGATAAGTCAGATTATATTTGTCTTAATTATTCTTAGCTATAATTCTATAGGAATAACTAGAATAACTTTGAAAATAATCATTAGAAAATAAATAGAAATAATCAGTAATAAAATAATATATCATCAAATCTAACAAATACTAGTAATAATCAAAATACAAATAATAATCAAAATATATTACTAACTCAAATACAAGCACTTATTGATAGTATTCAAATATTAACTATCAAATCAAATAAAGTAAATTTATTATTTAGTATATATAAATACTTGATTACTAATAGGAAAAACAAAAATTCACAAGCTACTTCTTATGGAATCAGATTTATAGATCAACTCCAGAAGAAAGTTACTAAAGATAATAAAAAATCAGATATTATTAAAAAAGAAGAACAAGAAAATATCTCTGAAATTATTCTTGATCAAGATATGAATAATACTAGACTATCTAAAAGATTAAAAGAAGAATTTAATAAGAAGATTATTCATAAAAAGAAAAGCAAGATTACTTTATTTGTACTTACTATCATAGCTAAACTCTATGATATTTTATAAGATTTGACTTAATAAAAAGCAAATATTACAATTGCTTAACTTATTTAAATCTCACTTTTTCAAAGAACTTAGTTATCAAAAAAAATATATCAAGCTATAATACTTAAATAAAAAAGAAAAAAAATAATAATACTTGAATAAAAACTCAAAACTATATTTATTTGGTATGAAGTCAAAGTTAGAAAGAATATTATTGATCTAATTATTTATACTAATACTTCTGAATATATTACTATATATAACTTTATTAAAGATATAGAATTAAAAATATAATATAATTCAAATATATCCATATTTAATATAAATAAAATATCAAAATAATCTCTTGAAGCTATTAATAACCTACTTTTAAATATTGATAGAATTATAATTTTAACTAAAGTAGATATTATCAAATCTAAAATATATTTAGTAATTATAAGAATGAATTTTTTAAATAAAATCAAAGCTAATATTAATATTAAAAAAGAACTTCTTACTTTTGAATATAATGATCAGAAAGAAAAAATATCAATAAAATTTATTCATAATAATAGAAAAAACTCTATATTTGATAAATCAAGTTCTAAAGAAGATAAATTAGAAAAAAATTCTAAAAGTGAATTTGAAAACTAATATTTAGAAAAGAAAATTTTTCTTATATAATAACATGATAATTAAAATATTGCAACTTCTAGAAAATAAGAAACTCAAAATGATAATAATATTGAAACTATTATCAAAAAATTTTGGATTTCTATTGAAACTCTCAATCAAAATTTAAGTATATTTAATTTTGAAGATATATCTTTTTAAATTATTTAAAGTATTAAGAAAATTCATGAAGTACAAGCCTATCAAGAAGAAATTAAATCAAATAGAAGAAATATACTTGAGAAGATTATAAATAACTTGATAAAAAGTTTTTATAAAAATATAATTGAAATAACTAATAATTATTTAACCAACAAGAATCTAATAATTAATGTTAATGTCATAAAAATCTTTTTATATCTGATTACTAATATTACTAATACTATAATAATCTTACTGATTGGATAACTATTAAAGTTCATAAACTATTTTATGCTAAATTTAAAATAAATAAAGACTAGACTAATGAAGTTGAATAAGAACTCTTTATCAATAATAGAATAAAAAGAAGTTTTAATTTTTATCAATTTACTTATAGCAAATTCATCTCAATTCTTAAATTAAAAGATATAAAGAATATAAAAAATATATAGATAGATATTATACTAGAACTTATTTTAAAATGAATAGAGAAAAATTAATTATTTGTGATAATTATATTAGAGAAAAATAATTAAATCTTTCTGCTTGCTTATAATATAATAAACATAATAAATTTAAAAATATATTTATTACTAAAAGCTATAAGAAAAGATATTTTTATATTTATAAATATTAATGTATCTTTTGATTTAATTATGAAAAATAGAGAAAAAATATCAAAATAATTAGCACAAGAAATATTACTAGAAATTTATAATGAATATAATAAAAATAACAAAGTAATTCTATCTTACTTTATATATAAAGATAACTTTGTTTATAAAATCATTTATAAGAGTTTTGTAAAAGTCTTTATTGCTAAAATCTTTCAATATAATTATCAATAACTCAGTCTTAATTAAAAATAATAACTTACTTGCTTGAATTATATTAATATTAAACTCTATTAAGAATATTTAATTCTATATAATAATAAAAATATGATAATTATATATAATCTAAATCTCTAGCTAAATTAGATAAAGAAAAATGCTTTATAATTTTAGAAGTAATTCAAAAAGAAGCAGTAACTAATAAATTAATTAAGAAAATAAATATTATTTTTATTTCAAATCAATCTTCTTAACTTGAATTGAATAAGATATAAGAAAAATTTAATATTATTTATCAGAAACTTAATGAACTTTTATAATAATTTAATGATTATTTGAAAAAAATATCTGTTAAGTAAAATAATAAATATTATATAATTAAAATTTATAATAATTAAGATAAAGAAAAATTATCAGAAAAAGCTTATCTAACTAATACTAACTATAATATTTATTATACTAAAAAAGAAGTAATTAGAATTTTATCATATCAAGTTATATTAGTAAATATATATATTATCATAAAAATTCTTATAAAAATTATATATCAAGTAATATCTTACTTATTTCTTATCAAACAAGAAATTAATATTAAAGATAAAACTATTAATTCTAAATATACTAAAAATATCAGTATCATTATTCAAAATAATTCAAAAGAAGATTATATTATTAAACTTGATTAGAAAATTATTCAACTAGTATTTCTATAACTTGCATCTATTAAATAACTTAAACCAGTCTCTACTCAAGAAGAACTTAAATAATTTAATCAAGAAATAATTAGATTTAGATCTATTAATTATCAAGAAGCTTATATTTACTTCTTGAAATAAGAAATAAAAGAAAAAATTATTGAATATTAAAAGTTAATTACAGAATAAGAAAAACTTCTTATCTAACTATTAAAAGATAATACTAATATTTTTATAACTGAATTATATTAACTTGGCTAAAGTAATATAATTCAACATAAAATATATACTAAAATTGAATTACCTATTAAATAATAATCTTATAAAATAACTCTTTTAGATTAATCATTTATATTTGAAGAAATTTAAAGAATATTAAAAACAAATATAATTTAATCTTTAATTAGTTCTTGAATTTTATCTATTATTATAGTTTCTAAAATGAATAGAAAGAAAAGATTTTATATTAATTAAAAATAACTTCTTAACTATTGTAATATAATGATAAATAAGTATTATTTGATTGTAACTAGTTACAACTTATAAAATTTTGGAATTATAATATATTATAATAGAAGTATTATATATTTACTATATTATCTCTAATATTAATTATAAAAAATTAAATATAATTACTCAAAAAAATATATATTTATTATCTAAAATTAATAAAATAATAGATTTACTTGGAAATACTCATTAATTTTCATCTATAGATTTAATCTCTGGATACTGACAAATTGAAATGAAAGAAAAAGATAAATCTAAAACTGCTTTCATCTTTAGAAAAGAACTTTTTGAATTTAATATTATATCTTTTGAATTATATAATACTCTAATAACTTTTTAATAAATAATAAATACTATATTAGATGATTATAATTAAAATTTTATCAATATATATATTAATAATCTAAATATATTCTCAAAAAATTTTGAAGAATATTTATTTATCTTAACAAAGTATTTTATAGAATTCAAAATACTAATTTAAAACTTAATCTAAAAAAATATAACTTTTATAAAAGAGAATTATCTTTTCTTGGATATATAATAACTGAAGAAGAAATTTTATCTAATCTGTTAACTATTTAAAAAATAAAAGATTTTTCTTAATCAAGAACTGTTAAAGAACTTAGATCTTTTTTTGACTTAGCTAGATATTATAGGAAATTTATAAAAGAATTTTCTTAAATCACTATTTCTATATTTAAACTTCTTTAAAATAAAAAATTATTTATTTGAACTATAGAACAAGAAGAAGCATTTTAACAAATCAAGTAATATCTCATAATTGTATCTATTTTATTTTATCCAAACTTTACAAAGAAATTTTTTCTTTATATTGATGTCTCAAATTTAGAACTTGAAGCTATCCTTTTTTAGAAAGATAAAAATGAAAGAAAATAAGTAATTATTTATATAAGTATTATTTTGAAGTTAAATAAATAAAAATATAGAGTAATCAAAAAGAAATATTAGTAGTAGTATAGACTGTTAGATAATTTTACTATTACATACTTGGAATTATATTTTAAAATAATAACAAATCATAATATTTTGAGATAGTTATTTAAAAATTAATAAAATCACTCTGCTAAAGTAAATTAATAGATTATATCTCTTATAAAATATATCTTTATTATTTCAATCAAATATATTTAAAAGATAATAACTTATTATAACTTATAATAATTTTTGAATAATAAAATATATTCTATAGAATTAATTCTTGAATAATAATAAAGAATATATAATTAAACAAAATATTTTTTATAAATCAATAGTATATTATACAAAATTAATTAAAGAAAAGAATTAACTATATCTCTTAGAGTTATTAAAGAAAATAAAATAGAAACTATTCTTATTAATTTATATTCAAACTTGTAGATATTTTAAATATGAAGAAATATATCAATAAATTGCAAATAAATATTAATAAAATGATATAAAAACTAATATAAAGAATTATATAAAGACTTGTAAAATCTACTAGTAAACTAATAGAAAAACTACTAAATAATCTTTATATCCTATAAAAATTAGATAATTTTTTGATAGAATAGTTATAGATTTAATTGAATCTAGTAAAATAATAATAACTGGAAATTAATATATCATTATAGTAATTAATTATCTTACAAAATGATCTGAAGTTAAAGTAATTCTTGATAAAAAAGTTACTATAATTGCAAAATTTATCTTTAAAGAAATAATCTGTAAATATAAATATTTCAAAGAAATTCAATCAGATAATAGATTAGAATTTATTAATAAAATAGAAATTATTAATAAAATTTAAAATTAAACACAAATTTTCATCATCTTATCATTCACAAACTAATAGAATAATAAAATACTTTAATAAAATATTATATATAATACTACAAAAATTGATAATAATATATAAATAAGAATGAAATATCTTCATTTTAACTATTCTTTTTATCTATCAAATTAATCAAAATTTAATAATAAAGCATGAAATATTTTTCTTAACTTATAAATGAAATACTAGATTACTAATTAAATTAAAAATTCTTATTTATTTAGAAGAAGATTTTACAGAAAAAGAAAAATTAATATAATAAATATATCATATTATAGATTAGTTATTCTAATAAATTATAAAAGTAAAATAAAATATAGAAAAAAGATAATTATAATATTCTTAAAGATATAATAATAAAATTCAAAAAAAAATAATATTTGAAATTGGAAATAAAGTATTAATATTTAATATGAAATAATACTTAATAATTGGAAATAAATTTCAATCTACTTGAAGTAAAGAATGATATTATATTCATAACTATATTGATATACAGTCTGGTCCAAAAAAAACCAGAATTTTTTATTTGTTACTATGTCACAATTATTACATTAAATTATGTAAAAATTTTTTTATTCGATATTTAGAAATAGACAAATTTATTTAAATAAAATTAATATGAAATACATTCTCCATTATTCTTTATAATTAGCTTATATCATCTCTTCATTAATCATACTAATTTAATTAGAGTAGATTTCAGAATTTTCTCCCATTCTTCCCCTATATACTATTCTAACTCATTAATATTTTTTGGCATTCTTTTTTCTATGTTTCCCTTAACAATCCTCTATAAGTTTTCTATTGGATTCAAATCCGGACTATTCAATGGCCAGTCTATAACTTCGGGCATGTTTTTTGAAAGAAAGGATTTTGTCAAGTGACTTGTATGCTTGGAATCATTATCCTATTGGAAACACTACTAACTCTCAAGTATCCCCCTCATCTCTGGTAAATGTTTATTTAAAATTTCAACATAAAATTTTGCATCCATGATCTATTTAAAATAGAACAAACTTGTCTTTTCCTTAATACAAAAACCCCCTATGCAAGAATTTTTATTCGGCTTTTAGACATATAACAAATCAGTTATTTTCTCTTATACTATCATTTCACAGTATTTTGGTAGAGTTCAAATGCTATCTTGTCAGTAAAAAAAGTTTGATTCCAATTGTCATTAAGATGAGCTTGTGTCCATAAAATCTATTTTTCCTTATGTGCTTCAGTAAGCATGGCAGTAGCTCATGGCTGACTTTTTAAATATCCAAGATTATTCAAATATCTTTCAATAGTTTGATATGATACTTATACACCTGTTTCTAATATTTTTATGGCCAAATTTCTTGTCAAGAGAGAGGTATCCCTATGAATGTATTGTCCTAGTCTTCTTGTGGATTACCCATTAATTCTTTTTGATTATCTATTTTTACCTGCATGTTTTATAGATCTGGTTTTTTTGAGTTTTTTTATGTTATTATATATTGTTGAGAAAGGAAACTTTGTTTGTGCATGAATTTTTTTTGCATCATGTATACCATCATTTCATAATCATAATAGAATATCTCATTATTTCTTTTTTGCTTTGGCCAACATATCAAAGAATGTTTCTATGAATGTAAAAAGGTTTGATGAAAAAAAGATAGTTAACATAGAACAAATTTCTTGATTTTTCTTTTTGTATTAGAAGATCTTAAATGAACTTCAATTGGATGATTAACAAATATTTTTGTGAAATAAAAAAATTCCAGTTTTTTTTGGACCAGACTGTAATTCTTATAAACTTTATAATTAAAATAAAAATATTCTCAAATATTCTATTAATAAAAGATAACTTAAATATTATTATAATTATTAAGATTACTTTAAATTATAAATTATTATTAAGTAACTTACATAAATCTTCTCTTAATTTCTATTATACCCATCTTCAAAATTATCTTTTATCTTATTTTATTCATTTTTATATCTATTTTTCCTCAAAAATTTTAATATCTTATCATATTTATAAGATTATTAGTTTAGAATTTATATAAATACTCTCTCTCTTCTTTTTATCTTTTTTTTATTCTTTCATACTTTTTACTTTTTATTAAATATCTTTTTCTTTTATTATCTTTTATCTTTTTATATTCTTTTATAATTATTACTTTTTTGATTTTATTATATCTTAATTATCTACTTGAATTATTTCTCAAGTTATTAAATCTCTTAGAGAGATATATCAAAAGATTCTTGTTTAATAACTCTTTGAAATAATTACTTTTTTAATCTTTAGATTACTTACTTATAATAATACAAAACAAAAAATACATATTTATTTTTTGAACTTACTTATGTAATCTGAATTTACTAAAGATATTAAAGTTAATAATACTTTTTTCTTGAAATTTCAGATAACAATTAAATAAATTAAAATATTTTCTAAACTAGTTAATATAATTACTAAATTAGACTTTGATTAGTTAAATATATTTATTATTACTTCTTTAAAAGATAAATCTGAGATTAATAAAAAAGATACTGAAGAAGAAATAGAATTTGTAAATTCTAATAGGTTAATAACTTTTGAAAAAAAATCTGAATTATCTATTTTTATATTTGAAGAAATTAAATTTACTTATAAAAAAACCAGCTAACTCAACTTGAAAAAGTAATATTCTTATTTTATAATAACTTATTAAATAATAATCAAATGATAGTTTAATATTATAAACTTAAATATTTACTTTTAGTTCAACTATATAAATATTCAAGAAATAATATTAGAACTTAAAAAGAAAATTAAGAAGTCTCTTAAAAAATATATATAATCAATCATATAATATTATACAAAAAGTTTTTTTATTTATCAATCTAAAAAAAAAGTAATTACTAATTAATTTAATTTTATATTATTCAAGTTATATTATTTAAATAAGCAAGAAATCTTGAAGATTATTACTTGATTTTTGCAAGAGTAAAAATTTTTTAAAAAAGAACCATATATTATTATAGTAATATAAAATTTCTTAATTTCATAATCTTTTTTTAATTATGTAAAATTTCATTTTTTTTATAATTTCATAATTTATTATATAATTATTCTTATTTTTATATCATATATTTATTTTCTTTATTATATTTATTCTTT
>CAJVPS010002993.1:0-11059 GCA_910591765.1 Ambispora leptoticha
TTTTTAAGACACCGTGTATTAATGTTATCAGTTTGCTCAAAACATGGTTTGATTTAAGAATATTAAACTTATTCAACCTATAGTTTGAACCAGATATTTAGCTGGTTCAAGCCACGGTTTGAACCAGTTGCTAAGCATTAATCAGTTAACCAGTTGGCCGGTTAAAATTTTCTTTCGCTACAAAGTTCAAATATGGTATCAATGTTCTGATTGATTGGTTATAACTTTGGGATGGTTGTGTAACTAATGAATGATTTGGTGATCGAAGTCATGATTATCGTTATGACTTATAATACATGTACATACAGTATAATATTCCTTAATGTTGCAAATTTATTATCGTTATTGGGATCCTATACCAACTACAGATGACTATCAAAATGACAAAAAAGATGACGATGACGACAACGTTTATGAGAACTTAATTTTTTTATATTTTCAGTACTACACCTCTTTAAGATGCTCTTTAATTGCTTCAATTGTTTTAGAATATTTCTAAACTTGAGAGACATAAACTTGATGAGGATAAAAAACATTCTCCAAATATAAACAAAAAAACAACAAATCCATTCAAATGCAATTATGTTTACTTCGAAATTATTATCAGTCCCAACTAATACAGGTACCGTTCATTTATTTTTATAATCAAAATGACATTTCAGATTGATTTTAATATATGGTTCTACAAGTGTTCCGTACGAAGGTAAAACTTAACACGACACGAACCAAAAGTGATTTCAATTTCTTTGTATTTACGCGCATATATTTATTATTTTGATCATTACTCTTATAGTTATCAGAATAAAAAATTACGAGAACGATAAGTAACGATGTACATGTACTAATAGATTTATACTCGCTTTCATAAGTTCTTTATCCTATTAATTTTAACAACTAAAAATCACTATATATAGAAATAGAACCGAATAACCGTGGTTAACTGCCAAAACATTGTACGGTTAACCAGTTAAGAATTCTTAACTGGTTAGGATCACTATTCAAATTACCATTTGAAACCATGGTTTGAAATCACAGATTGAAATCATGGTTTGAACCGCAGTTTGAAACCATGGCTTGAACCAGTTTGGTTTGGTTGAACCGTTCAAACTGATAACATCCCTACTGTATATATAAAGCAAAAATTAGGATTCGAACAAGGGTAAAGTCTGGAAGATAACATTAAAGTAAGAATTATTTCATTGATTCAGTTTTGAATAAAAAAGCCGTAATGGTATTCTATGTCTCGAGATTTTTGAAACGTCGGATACGACAAGCCAATTAGAAGTGCCAGTTTTTTTCTAATTTCCTCGATCTCACTTTTGTCCTTGACATAATTTCGCTAGCAGATTCATTTTAGTCAAGTTCTTTATCAACAATAATTCATGTGGTTGCCAGGGTTGTGATTATGTCAAATCTCGACAAGAATTTCGAAGGATATTACTATAAAAATTGTTCCAAGACAAGCTTAATAATTGTCTGATTCATATATCAAAAATTCTCTATAATATCATCTTTACTAAGTTTTATTTCAAACTTTAATGTTTATAATTCTTTACATGGGTTTAAATAATGAAATCGTGCATACTTTATGATTTCGCTTTAACATAACCAATCTGTTACCATCACTAATTAAATATATGTACTGAAGTCAATCGGGTGTATCCCCGATCAACCACAGCAATTTTTTAAAAATGTGTGATGCAAGGACAAAAATATAGTACAAGTGTATCGTGGAAGTGAACTGTAAATTAATTAAAATTTACCTGTGCACCCTTACGTCAATTATATTAATATGTGCTAATTAATTAAATTGGTAATACCATGTGTATAAAAATTATATAGTGATAATTATAATACATGTGGTTTAAAATGAAAAAATTTTAAAATAAAATATTAAATGATTAAGTTGATACTATTACATGTACATGTATAATGCGATGCGAAAAATATTTAAAAATACATATTTACATATTAATTATTAATATATATAAAATTAGGGTGTTTTTTTAAATTTTTTATTTTTTGTACATTACAGTCGCACCTCCCAAAGTGCATCCCTGGGACCATAGTAAAAAAATGCAGTGTGCATTAGAGAGGGTGTGCATTTATATATAGAGCGCTTATAAGATGATACCGTGCACTTAGAGAGGCGCTATATAGTGTGTGCACTTGGGGGCGCGACTGTATAAAGCTTTTTGATTCGTGTTCGCATAATTCGATACAACCTTATAAGAATGGCGCACCGATTCCAAAACCACGAGCATTTGGGTACAAAAATCCACCATCATCTGGATCACCGAAGTTAGCTTCAAGTTTGCAAGGTCCATTTGCACTAACAGCTGGAAACCAAACTTGGCGATTTTCGCATGCTTTACCAAGGCTTTGGCCATTTAGCGTGAAAAATATTATTCCGGAAGCAGGGTAATAACCACACCCAATGACGTCGCCTAAGTTTCCGAATTTCGGACCATAATCGTATCCTAATTCAGAACGATTGTTGTGAAGGCATTGTCCAGTATCAGACTGATATCCTACTGATTCATACTCTAGTCCTATAAACCTACGAATATAAAATAATTATTATAAGTAATTTTTAATAAACAAACTTAAAAGTGAAAAAAAAAATACCTATTTGTTGGATAGGGTTTCGTAGCTAATCCAATCGCAATCTTTATTCTTGATGGATTCGGATTAACTAAAATTTTAATCTCAAAGTAATGAAGCAACTCTCTACTTTTATCAGTAATAATTGCTCCTGACGGTACAAAGGCTGGATAATTCGTCAGCAGAGAAACAACAACATCTCTCGCTGGATGCAACATAACTATTCTTTCATTGACTGTAGCTGGCCAGTGTTGACCTAACACAGGAGAAGGAGCAGATTCAAACTCGAATTTCCATGCCTTTGTTCCACCCATCGATAAAATATATCGTTGATGGTCATCAGGAGGCGTTGATGCGGATGTTCCATATGTTTTTGTAAGATAACTTGATTGATTGTTATTAGATGCACTATATTGCGGCGGATTATCAGGAATATAAACACTTGTTGGTGTAGTTATAGGTGAGTAATAATTGTCATGTGTTTGTGGGGGTTGACTAACTGGAAAAAGATGAGGGGGGGTAATCAGTTGAGTATCTTCTTTCGATCGGTGATAAATTCCGCAACACCGATAAACGCCACAAGCAATTATTGTAAATATTATAAAACCGAGAAGACAAAATGTCAAGATACAATAATTTCCACAACGACGGTCATATCCAGAGCCATTATAAACATAGTACCAAAAAACCCAATTTGTACTAGAGCTACTTCTACTTGAACTAACATTAGTCTTCGTCGTCGCCGCTAATACGGACTCAGTTGCTAGTAGACTATAGAATATTATGCTTTTTATTGCTGTTGCTAATGATATCCTTTTCGTTGTTTGACTGATATTTGCTGTTTTTAGTAATAATTGTAATAATTTCATTTTTTTATTATTTCTTTGTATTCAATAATATTATTCACTATATATTTCCTTGTTAGAGATAGACTTCCTCTGCGTGTATAAAGTATAAGAATAATGAAAAACCCACGGAGTCCACATTCCTTCGTTTTTTATACATAATTTTAAAAGCATGTGTAAATCATACCCGATATGGAAGACTTATAACTCCGGGCTGTGTTGCTAAAATGAATACATAGTAATTCGCCACATGTATCACATATAACACTTGGGTATGTAAAGCAAATATATCGACATTTTTGATAGAGAATCGCTACATATAGAGTTGTATATGATTATTTTGATTTCAAAATAATGACATTACTTTATAACGTAATTTCCTGCGCAGGTCAATCGTTATCATAGAAAGAAAAAAAGTATAATGCGAGGAAATGAATGATAAAACGATGATTAGAAAAAGATAGATAAATATGGTACATATTAAGAGAAAAAGAAATTATCAATATTGAAAATTCTTGAAAAAATTATTTACCTATATTAAATTTTACGGGTTTCTATATGGTTTCGGCGCGCAATTACACGGAAGATGCCTACATAGGGATGCGTATTCTAGAAACTGTAAAAATGTTTCTTAATTTCCGAAATGGGGAGAGGATCCTTTTTAAATGCTTATTGAACAATGAATGTAACGATTACGTGTGCATTGTAAATGAACCTATGAGGACTTTTTAAAGATATCGCTTAAATACAAAAAAGTAAATATGTAGGAGAGAATTTAGCGATAGCGGAGCAACAGGTTTCATGATCATTCAGGCGAACTTGTACATGTATTGTTCGTAGTACATATAGTTTGCTCGATTATTTCGTATACGAAAACTCGAAAATATGCGTTATACATGTAATTTCACAATTTCTTGCTAAAATATAAAAATTATGCTACGCAAGTTCATAGATAGTAAGATATATTAATGTAAAATTTTTGAGAGTCCGTCTGATTAGATAAATTTATTTAGTCAAATATATTTTTACTGAAAAATCAAACAATCGAGGATATCGTAAATAAAAGCAATAGTTACCAGAGATCGAATCTTTGGCAATTGTGAACCATTGCACAAGAGCATACTCGTCTCGTTTGGAATAGGATACCGAATTCGCTTCAACGAAGATCTATATTTTTAATAAAATTTCACAATTATATTTGCTATAACAAATAGCACAACGAACTATAATAAACTATTCGCATACCAGCGAAATTCTCGGATCAGAAGTTGATCCATCATGAATACCATCACCCAAGTCTCCAAACCACGTTTTACAATCAGGCGTATACAAAGTTTTAACCAATTCATCATCATTAACAACCTTTGCGACTCCTGAAACGCTTACCCACTCCTGGGTCGAGCCGTTATAATAAGCGAGATTCACATGGGGATCAGTGTGAAGTTCATCAAATTTTTGTGATTGATTGTTTCCGATGAACCAGATATCAGCTGCAGGTGTTCTGTTGCGTGTGTACATTGGGCGTGAGACTAGATAGCCATCTGTATGTCATAGAATATTTAGTTAGATGGTTATGAATGCGAGATTTATGCATGTAAATGTATTTTATCGTACCTGCTCGACGAGTAGTCATCATACAAGTCTTATCAATGAAACAAAAATTATATAATGATAATCCCATTAACTAAAAATTAAAATTCTATTTGTTTTTTTACCTTTATCCCATCAATTAATTTATATAAATCATCCAACTTTCTTTCCAAGGGAACATTTTTTTCCGCATTTACTTGGTTACTCGTGTTTTTGGCAGTATCAATACTCGACATCTTGTTTCAAATTTTTTGATAAAGTTTGTGAAATCTTATTTTTAATTATAAGACAAAAGCTTTATATACTTGATAAGCATCAATAAACGAAACGTCATTTTTAACACCCGTCGGTCGCATGCGTCATGAATACGATAGATGACAAAATGATGATGTAACGGTAACAAAATTGTGGGAAATTTAATGTTAACGTTAATTTGATCTACATATGTTTTCCCAGGGAAAATAGTTTCGCCCGAAACAATTAGTTGATAGAGATCATGATTAAATATAGTCATTTTTTAATTTCAGTTTTCTGCTTAAAATAGAATTTTCCTTAATTATGTTTTATTAGTAATATTGTATTTAATTGTAGAATAAATTAGACATAAACTGAATAGATATATTGCTTTTACTATTATAATAACAACTCAACAGAATTACATGCACTACATTAATATAAGCACCAGGATTGTTATGATTTGAAAATAAATTATTTTATCTTTGCAAATATTAATTTTTTTATTACAAGCTCAAGATTATGAATACTAATATATAATAATTGTTGACTTTATCAGAGTGATCATGAAAAGTTCAGGCTATGTGATGCTCATAATTTTTAAATAGGTAATCAAGATATATACTGTAAATATTAATAATATTTTTAGAATTAGGGTTAAAATTTTTTTAACAGAAAATATATTGCAAGAAATATTATATTTTTATTAGGATACAAAAAGTAATTTCATAGGCAAAATTTTTGAAATACAAGCTTTTTTTCAAAAATAAATATATATATTTAGTAAATTATTAAGAAATACAATAAATATAATAAAATACAATCAGATCTCTTCAAATGCATTTTTCTAATGTATTTTATTTTTTAAATGCATATTTTATTTGATTTTATATCTTTCAATAACATATACCGTGAATGAGCATTATAACTATTTTGATCAGCATTATTAGAAATTTTGGCCACCACCTGTTGCAAAAAAAAAGGTGCTTATTCACCGGATTTTACGATACTAGGAAAATATAACTGTATAAAAAGAGTAATATTTTTTCATTAAATAAAAATCAACATATATTTGAAAATCGTAAGTAAACAAAAGAAATATCAATATCTCAAAATTTCCTCCAATAATTAACTCTTAGGTAGAATGTGCAGCTCAAAATTTCACATATTTATTTCTATAAAATGTTTAAAAAGAATAATACAATAGTTTTAATATGATAATTTTTTGTTGCATAATAAAATTCAATCTGAAAATGAGCTGCTTTATTTTTCATTAAATATAAACTTAATAATTTAATTTTTGATTTTCGATTGATAAATTAATATTTCTGAAAATACTATGATTGTGATCTGATTTGTTGATTTGCTAACTTCTACTTCAACTATTCTAGTACAATCAATGAAAATTTTAACGATATACATGTATTACTAATACTAAAGCAAAATATCAAAATAAAATTGATTTCAACATGCCGTGCAGTCAATTCGTCAGAACCATATGATTAGAATGCATTTTAGAAGGTAACACATGTAATCAGAGAGCATATAAATGCATTCATAAATATTGGTGACTATAAAAATGTTACCATGTGCATGGTTTGTGTTTCTAATGATTATAATTATTGGTTCTTTAATTCTGCTTTTAAGAATTTTTTGTCGTATTCTCTGACATATCAAGATCTTTGAATTCCAAATCCGAACTAATACTTTGTTTATGCAGATTCTTAATATCCCTTTCTGTTTCATTTCGGGATACAGTACCGATACTGTGCTGTAATAGCATTTAAAGGCTGAATTGCGTATCTTCAGGTTTTCTCGCATTGTCCTTTAACCAGTCATCTCCGGAGATTTGAATATCGAATGGTTTTAGTTTTTGCATTTGCCTATTAATTTTCAACCTATGCCGCTCTAGAATTTTAGATACGTAAATTTTTTTATTGAATTCCAATTATTCCAATTCCATTTGTTGCTTTCAAATATCCAAATTCAGGTAGAGATTCATAGAAATTTTAACTTAAATGCATTGTTATCGATTAACTCTATTATATTCGCAAGAATGTCATTAGTTTTCGTCAAAATATTACATGTGTTTTGTAGCATCCAAGAAGAATCGATATCAAAAAATCAATTGTAATGCAAGTGGCGAAAGTAGTTGTTAAACAAATTGCTTTATTTATTGGTATCCAACTTTATCTATTTGTTTCAATATTGTTATGATTGAGTGTCCGCGAATTCCGTATTACAGTGTACCATAGCTTTAGGCTATTCGTCATATAACGCTAGACTTTCATTTTGCAATATAGTAATAAAATTTTACACGAACAATTAATGATACATCGCACCTTAACACATGTACATGTGTCATGATGCACAATCAATTCATACATGTATCACATGTATATGTACTGTATTAGAGTTTGGAACCGGTTTAGCCATTGGGATTATACATGTATCGGTATAACCGATTTAATTTTATAACCGGTTCGTGATTTTTTAATAAAAATCGGTCATATTTGGTTAATCGATTTGATTATAACAGGTTATCGTTATATAACGATAATATAATGGTATTAATACCAACTACGATGATCTAACAAAAATTAAATAGAAAAATTTGTGCACAATAGACCTCAAACTGCTGATTTTGGACTTATTATTCTAACAGAAATAGAAAAATCTATCCAAGAAACTTGTGAAATATTTCCTTATATGAGTCCAAATAGAAGGCTATACATTAAATCGGCAGACATTTATAGCTTTAGAATAGTACGCACGAGATTATAACGGTGGATAACCGTTTGATGAACGGAGTCGTGCCTTGTATATAACATTTATAAAGGAGTACAATCTACGATACCTAATTATGTTTCCGGATGGCGTAAATTTATTATTGAAGAATGTTGAAATTCTATTCCAGAAAACAGACCAACTGCTGAGGAACTTTATTACTTTATCACATACAGTGGCGATATCTTTATTGGTAAGTAATGCTACACAGAAGTTGCAAAATAAATAATTGTTTTGTTTATCTCTACGTTACAACTTTTAACAATAAAAAATATCAAAACATCAATGACTCTTGAAGAAAGAACTGAAATAATTATTTCACTTCAAAATGGGTACATCACAAGAGTAATGGCAAGAACTTGTAAAATTAGTCTTCTACCAGCTCACATATTAATAAAAAATGGTGTGAACAATGTATTTTAAATAATATAAGTCTGGTCATTCATGATTATTAAATGACCAGTTAGAAAGAATAATCATCTTATTACTGTTCCACTGCCATTGCTATTCAAAATCATCTTTAAGAAACTGAAACTATTAAATTTCAGTGTATTCTGTTCATCATATACTAAAAAAAAATCATATCTGAAGTTCAAACCATCTTGAGTTTGCCAAAAAATACAAATATTAGATTTATAAAATTGATTAAAATTAATTTGATTTGATAAATTTAAATTTCAGATTTTTGAATCTGATAAAAAATAATCAACAGGATGAAATCTGAGTTGAAAAAAGTTAAAGTCTCATCTTTTATTAGTAATGTATCAGGTAAAATTTATCTTTTTTTTATAATCATGTAAAACTCATCTTTTATTGATAATATATCAAGTAAAATCTGCTTTTATTAATTATATATGAATAAAATCTGCTTTATACAGAACAAAAATATGTGAAAAGAATATTAAAATATAAAATACAAGATCTAGTTTAAGAATTCATTACATTATAAGATCTAATATGTGAGATTTATTATTACTATATTATCTTTTTTGAAAAATTCAAATAAAAATATAAAATTATATTAATAATTATAGTATAATATCAAATTACATTTTATCAATAATGTATGATCTCTCTTTCTTACTTATTAGTATTATTAAGTTCAAAATAAAAAATATAGTTTGATAACTATTATTATTAAATATTTAATATATATAAGTTTTACTTACAGAAATACTTTTAGTATTAAACTTATATATATTTAATATAATATTATTAAGAGATAATAATTAAGTAAAATTTTATTAGAAAATTATATATATAAAAGTTAAATAAGACAGAATAATATAAAGATTATTATACTTATAGATTAGAATATATATTAAAGTTCTTCTTTAAAGTATATATATATAAAATATTCTATTTGAATATATAAGTTTTTATTTTTTTAATTTAATTTATAAAATATTATTATTATTTTCTTTTTAAAATAATTATTATAAGAATATATGTAATTAAAAAAATTATATTATAATTTTTTAAAAAAAATTTTTTAATTTATATAATATTAAATAATATAATAGTTATAATTCTAATTATATTTAGTAAAAATCATATTAAATAATGAGATTAATTAGAAAAATAATCTCAAGCAGAGCTAAAATATAATTTTTTTAATAATAATAATAGATAAATTCAAAAAAATATGTAAATTAAAAAAATATTAATATTATTTATTTTTTAAAATTTATAAATAATATAAAGATTCTTAGTATATTTTTCAATATATTTGCTAATCAAGTTTAATTAATTATTATTTAATTTGTATCTAATTTTAAAATAATTTAAAATATAATAAAAATAAAATTAATATTTAAATCAGTTTAAAATATTATTCAAATATTTATAAAATTAAATTACTAATAATTTTTTCAAAAAAACTTGAACAAGTTATTCAAATTATTTAAATATTAATCTTAAATAAAAAATCATATTATTTAAGTATAATAAATTTAAAAAATAAGAAATTAAACTTTTATTTTATTTTTATTTAATTTTATTTTAATTAATAAATAAATTTACTTTATAATAGATACTTATAAAATTAAAAATATTATTATATCAAAATAATATAATATTAAAATACTTAGAATTTAAAAGATTAGATTATACTTTTTAATATTATATTTATAATTATATCAAAGATTTTAAATAAATATTCAGATTTTCTGGCTTTAAATTTTATTAATTATAATAATAATCTAAACTTTTTAAAAATTATTTTTATAATTAGATTAAATAAATCTTATAATTAAATTATAATAATATTCATAAGTAATAAGAAAATAATACTAATTATTAAATTTAATATTTAAGTAAATAATTTGATTTATTTATTAAATAATAATTTATCAGATCATTATATAATTTTATTATTGAAAATTAATTAAATATAAATATTAAAAATAATATATAGTTAAATTTTAAGTAAGTAATTATAATAAGTAAAAATTTTATTTGATAATAATTAAAAAATACTTTTTTAATATATAAATAGTTTTATATAATTAAAATATAATGAGTTTTTTTAAATTTTATATTATTATTACTTTCTAACTAATATAATAAAAAAATAATTTGTGAAAAATTTGAATAATTAATAATTTAAAGATCAAATATTCTATTAATTTTAATTTAAAGCAATTTTATAATTAAAAAATATTTAATTAATAAAAAATTATTTTTTTAAATATAAAGAAATTTCAAATTATTATCAAAATATATTCTTAATTATTATAAAGACTATTATATCTTACTTTTAAATATAATAATTTATAAATAGATTAGTAAATAAAAATAATAATTTTTTTATAATTTAATTATTTTATATTATTATAATAAATATTTAATCAAATTATAAATATAATATTTTATAAAAATAAATATATTTATAAGATTATTTTGTTAATGGTTGTAAACAAAATAAAATGCAATATGAATAAGTTTTAATTTTATAACTTATGATTATTTTTATTATTTAAAAGTATTCAGATCTGAGG